>JAHBMJ010001695.1:0-11157 GCA_018398765.1 Chromera velia
TCTTCTGATCCTCCACATGCCCCCACGGGCGAAAAGAATTTCTCTTTTCTCCCCCCTCTCCTCACTGTTAATATAACTTCCCCGGTGACTGATGATGAAATGATTCCTCTCGCCAGAGCGGTCCTGCCGTTTTCTGAGATGGTTTTTCCTAGCCTGTTCGACAGAGGGGTAAACGAACTGCGCGAAGGAGGTCAAGTTGTTCCCCTTATCCCACCTCCCCCTGACCCACCTCCCCTTCCCCTACAACCACCTCCCCCTCAGAATGCTCCCCCCTCCAACTCTCTCAGCAAGGCTTCTTATCTTGACCAATTGGAACAGTTGGATCTTTCCTGGGAAGAAAGGCTGGCAGACAGTAAAGTGGGTGCAGTGGTAGACGGGGGAAACGCATCCAAGAAGAGAAGACAGTCTGGGAGAAAGCAGAGCACCCGTCAGGCTTGGTGGGACCCTCAATGCCGCCTGATTCATTTGAAGGTGAAGGAGGCAGAGGAAAAGGCAAGACATGTTCCAAACCCTTCTCACCCTCTGCGAAAAGAATGTGTCAAACTGAAAAGGGAAAGAACTCGACTGTTTGCAGCAAAAAGGAGTAAGCTCGAGCAACAGACAGCAGAGAGGCTAGCTAGAGAAGCAGCAGTTGACCCCTCAAAAGTTTGGCAATGGAACAGGAAAATGAAAACACAGAGGGGAGGGGATCATAATAAACCCGCTGCATCTTCTTTTACTAAGTTCTGGGCAGGGGTCTTCGACGGTCCTGGTCTTCCCCCTGCACCTGTTGGTCTGGCCTTCCCCCCTCCTTCTCAGCCCGCCTTCTCTATACACATGATCGAGGAAACACTGAAAGGAATTAACCCAAAGAAGGCGCTGGGTTTAGATGGGGTTAGCCCCTATCACCTCTCATTATGTTTTGGTTTTTCTCCTCTCTCCCGCTTGCTGCTCTTTGTCTTTTTCAATTTGTTTCACCTTTTTTCTTTTTGGCCTGAACATTGGAATGTATTGCGCATTGCTCCCGTCCCCAAGGGTCCGCCGAGTCTCGACTGTAACGAATGGCACCCGATCCACATTGTGGGGCTTCTGGGTAAGATTTTTGCTTTATTGATGGACTTAAAGATCAAGAAAGAGGTGAAAATTGACGAAAGGCAGCTCGGTTTCAGACAGGGGGTAGGGACAAGGGAGGCCTTCGCTGCTCTGTCTTCGTTAATTCTTAGCTCCAAAAAGAAGAAGAGCCCTCTGATTGCCGCGTTTGTTGATTTCAGCAAGGCGTTTGATACAGTTCCTCGGGTCAAAATATTAGAGAGGCTCAGGGAGGAAGGAGTAAGCCAAGCCAATGTTTGGATGATTCATTCAATGTATAGTCAGGTGAAGGCTCGGGTAGATGGGGCAACAGAATGCTTTCTAGAAGGTGAAGGAGTAAAACAAGGCGATCTTCTCTCTCTTCTCCTCTTTCGTCTTTTCATCAACAATCTGTATAAGTCTGTCAGCTCTGATAATGAAAACAGGAATCAAAGCTCGGCTGGGGGTACTGATAGAGAGACTCCTGTCAGACTGTCTGATATTTTAATCGAAAACATCGGATACGCTGACGACCTTGTTCTGTTTGTTCACAGTGCTTCTGACTTGTAGAAACGCCTGTCTCGCCTCGAGGGCTATTGTAAGGAGCACGGCCTGAAGGTGAATTTAAAGAAGACAAAAGTTATTCGTCTCTCCTCCCCCCACTCCGACCTAGTGCCCCGGACCCCTTTTCTTTATGAAGGCAGACCGGTGGAAGCGGTGAGTAAATATAAGTATTTGGGCAACTGGGTTTTTGAGGGCGGGGACCTTAGCAAGACAGTCGAAGCCCGCATTGAGGCGGCAGAAAAGGCTTTGGGGTGGTGTTTGGTACTCTCTCTTCTCTGGGCTTTGTTTCTCCCTTTTCTAAAATTACTTTGTTCAAGGCCTTCTGGCTGTCAGTCGTGCTGTATGGACTGGAAATAATCCCACTGAGAAAGACAGATGTTGCTTGCCTCGATGCATTACAGTTACATTTTGTTCGATATTGTTTTTGTCTCTCCTATCACTCCTTTGTTTCGCCTTCCCTTCTCTCTCTCTCTCTCGAGCCATTCAGTTCTCTACTTGGTAAGTTGAGTGGGGGCTTCATCCAATGCATCAAATCGATCGACCGGGCTCTACCCCGGGCAGTGTGGAATGAGTGCTTAGCTGGCTCATGTAAACCCTTCGTTAAGACAGTAAAATGGCTGGCCGTTCCATTAGATTGCTCCCTTTTATGGCCTCCATTGCCGAGCACGGTGGGGGATAAGTTTAAAGGGAAGGGCAAGAGCAGAAGGAAAAGGGCGGCAAAAAAGATCGTAGAGGGTGCCTGGCTGTCCAACTGGTTGAAAGAAGAAACTAGAAACGTTAGAGACAGAGATGGAATTTTTCCCCACCTTGCGAATCTCTCCCCTTTCCAATCAGAGAATCCGTCCAGACAGCGTTTGGCCATGCACCTTCTGAGTGAAAGGAAATGGTGTTCGAGAAGTGAAATGATAGAGTGCAGTGTTAAACTTCTGCCAAAGAGTCTGTTGCAGTCCTCCGCAGGCTTCCGTATGCTTTTCAGGGCTCTCACAGGGGGGGATATAGATAAAACCCAACCGGAACGGCTGTGCGATAAATGTTTGTCCCCCTCGCGTGTGATCAAAGATGAGGTTTATGTTCTGACGGAATGTAAGGACACAGAAAGGGAACGGAACAGGCTGAAAGAACTGTACAAAATTGTGAAGCAGAAAGCACCCATTGACATAAGAATACAGATTGCACAACGCGTTGCAGATGTAACCGGGAGGGGCATTTCTGATAATGAGAAAAAAATGAAGGATATGGTGTTGCTGTTGTGCACAATTCTGCCTAGAAGCGGTTCCAAAGCTATAGCCGACTGTCTCAAGAAGGTCCATTCTGTCGATAAGGCAAGTTGAGGCGAATCGATCCGATTGGCATGCAGGCTTCCTCACCCCCCCCCCCCATGAATGTATGCTCTGGGTTGTCCTCAAAGCCTTGCTAGTGGCTTGGGATTTGGCGTCACTAAATCTAGGATTTAACCCTCAATCATCATCATCATCATCATCATCAAAATATCCACCCCGTAAAAAAAAACGGTAAGTAAATTTAAGTTATGAATAAATCAGGGGGCATTTTTTTATATATTTCTTATTTTTTTAGTAAAAACAAAGATAATTGAAAGATTTATCTATCATGTGTCTGTGCAGTCATAATTTAAGTTCTTTTTTCTGAGTCTTTCATCTATACTTTCACCATAATTTAAGTTTTTCTTTCTAAGTCTTT
The DNA here is from genome assembly GCA_018398765.1 of Chromera velia. Classification (NCBI taxonomy): domain Eukaryota; family Chromeraceae; genus Chromera; species Chromera velia. The sequence continues at coordinate 3,310 of JAHBMJ010001695.1, forward strand.
CACGTTAGTACTAGCGTTAACCTCCCTGAACCTAAGTGCTACTTAAAAAAATATAATCAAGATGATCTCTATCTGCGACATCGTTTTTTAAGAGACTATCTGTGCCTGCGGCGTAGACGGTCAAGACACCGTCCAGATATATGGCTTGGGCTTTCAAAACACCGTAAATGATCCACGCCTGCGACGCGGACTTTTAAGCTTATCCCAAAATGCGGCTTGAACTTTTAAGTGGTAGTTAGGTTCAGGGAGGTCCTTATACCTGTACCTGTGTAACTTAAAATAAATTTTAAAATGATGTTCTAGTGATAGAGTATTATAAATCTGTTCGATCATATACTACATCATTTTTTTTTTAAGGGTCGTTACTGTAGACTGCAAGGGTTGTTGGTCAATCTAAAAAAGACAAAGATCATGACTCTGTCTTCCCGGGGGGCCGGAGAGGAAGGGGAAGTGACGTTCAATGGGAGGGTGGTTGAATGGGTGAATGAATATAAGTACCTGGGATACATGTTCTATAAGGAAGGGAATTTAAAAATGAGTGTAGATGCACGCCTGCAGTCAGCAGCAAAGGCTCTAGGGTCTCTTCAGGGCCTCCTCTCTTCTCTTGGTCCTCTTCCTGCCTCTACGAAAGTGCAGCTTTTCCGGTCGGTTTGGCTGCCTGTCGCCACCTACTCCTTGGAGGCACTCCCTCTTAGGAAACAGGACATCGACACACTGACCGCGCTGCAACTCAGATTTGTTCGTTGGGCCTTCCGTCTCCCTCACAACTCTTTCACCTCTCCTTCTCTCTTCTCTATTGGTCTGTCCTCTATGCTCTGTGTCATATGAAGTCGTGTTGCTTCTTTCCTCTCTTCTCTTCACCTCCAAAAGCGAGACCTCCCTAAAGCAGTCTTGTGTACATACAGAGGAGGGCTGTGCCCATCATTTCGTGCATCTATCAATAAGTTGCTCCCGAAAAAGACCGCCAAGCTCCTCTCTCCAAGTGAGGCAGAGGCCCGCAGCGTGTGGTCACTGCAGTATGAAGATATGAGGCAAAGAGAATAGAAAACAGAAAGAGCCCTGGTAGGGAACCGGTTGAAAAGAGAAATGGCGGTCCAGACAGAAGGGGAGTGGTTGAAGGGATGGGCAGCTGAGAATGAAGACGACAACAGTTATCCAAGAAGAAACCCATCACTCTACCCACCCAACGCTGCATGCACCGCTTTTCAGAAAGCACATCCATCGAGAGAGAGATTTGCTAAACTGCTCCTTTCTACCCAACGAATCTATTCAGGAAAGAAGGTGTCGGTGCCGTGCTCTCTGCCCTCGCCCTTTCTTCAGGCAGGCATTTCCATCATGCCTCTTTTGCTCAAAGTCGTGGGGGGGGGAGCATGCCATGGCGGGGTGCAGGAAAAATTGTGTGCGCGTTGTCTGGATCAAGACAGACGACCGGTTGACGATGCTGTGCATCGCCTGACTGATTGCATAGGGAGGAGAGAGGAGCAAGCAGCATTGAAAGCGGTAGTGAGAGAAGTGAAGGATGGTCCCTCTTTTTTTGACAGGGTTACCGCTGCGTAAAGAGTGGCAGCAATCTCTAAGGTTAAAGGGGCGGGCCCAGCAGAGGTAGAAGCCTTTGAGAGCTGCTTCTTGATGCTTAATCATAAGCCATGGCAGGGGTTTGAAGCAATAATGAGGTGCTTGAGAGAGGTGGAGAATTGAGAGCATGCGTTTGATCTAGAATAATCAATCGATCAAACACCCTATACATGAATGCATGGATGAACGGACCACCCGAGCCCAACAGAGGCTAGGGGTTAAGTCTTATGCATCATCATCATCATCATCATCATCATCAGACTAAAAAAAAAAAAAGAAAAAAAAAAAAATCTCAACATGTCTATTCTTTTTTTTTTACCACTGTGCGTCGCCTAGTAGGTACGTACTATGTATGTACTACTTTAATAGTATACTATACTTTTTACCTAGTGCTGAGCAGTACTAATATCACAAACCTACACAGTGTGATTCACTACCCATGGGGCGATTTGATAGCAACTCTTGTATATATCTAGGTATATATAAAGAGTCTAAGTTCTTATCAAGACGCTAGTCGAGACGTAGATCGAGGCTTTACTCTGAGCTCTACTATAAGGCTACAGATAAACCAGCAGTGATGACAATGGCTAAGAGCTTTAATTTTATTAATTTATTTTGTGAGACGGTGGGCATTGTTCCTCTGAATGGACTGAAGCGGTGTGCGGTTGAAGAGGGGGGGCAGAAGGTAGCCTTCAACTTCGATAGATCGTTTACCTTTGACAAGAGGAGATAGAAGGAGGTCCCTGATCGACTATGCATGCATGTCTCCTGTATCTCTGCCATCTGTTCTTCTTTTTTCTGTATTTTGTGTGTGCTCAGCTCGGTCAGACCATTCAGCTCTGAGGGAGGAAGAAAAAGAGAATGAGAGCGGCGAGGGAAGAGGAAACAAAGAAGAGAACGAAGCCAACCAAGAACAGAATAAAAAGAAAAGAAGAAAAGATAGGTGAAGAAAGACAAAAAAGAGGGAAAAGAGAAAAAAAACGAGAAAAGAGAAGATCAAATCAAGCTAAGATGGAAAGGAACGCTCACAAAGGAAGGAGAGGAGAAGTACCTCCAAGAGCTTCAGAAAAGAGTGAAGGAGGAAAAAGTGAGTGAGGTCTTTCAGAAAGGAATAGATATAGAAGAGGGAGAAGAAATAAAAAAAGACTTGCTCGACGAAACATACCAGAAATTCCAACATATCAGAGAGAAAACCTTCATGTGGGTAACAAGGAAGGAGAAAAAAGAAGAAAGAAAAAGGGAGAGGAAAGAAAAGCCAGCAGAAGCGCTGAGAAGGGAAGGAAGAAAGCAAATAAGAAAACTCAGAAGAATAGAGAGAAAAGTGAGAGAAGAAATCAGACGCCTGAAAGCAGAAAGAGAGCAGAGGGATAAACGAGAAAAGGAGAGCAGCACATCAGCTCAGGAAGGAGAAAGATTGAGACAGGCATACGAGGAGAGGAGAAAACAGTTAGTCATGATAGAGAGAGCGCTGAGAAACGCGGTGATGAAAGAGTAACGGAAGGTGGAAAAGAGAAAGGTGGAGAACATAAGAGCCAAAATAAATGAAGGAGGCTGCTGGAAGGTATGGAGGAAACTCGGTGAGGAAGACAGGAGGGCAGCACCAAGAAAAACAAAAGATAGTATGACGACCCAGCAGGTAGCAGAACGTTTCAAACAAACGTATGAGCAGCGTAACGAGCTGCCAAAGGAAGAAAAAGAAGAGAGAAAGAGGAAACGAGAAGGAAAAACAACAGTGAGTAGAGCGATTAAGAAGAAAAGATGGCACATAGCAGAGGAAAAGGAGGTAAAGAAGGCAATAAAAAGAGCAAGCAACCCTAGAAAGGCCGCTGGGAAGGATAAAATGCCCCCAGGAATGCTGAGAATAATAGAAAAATCGACTGAGCTGGTATCTTTATATATTTTGTTAATTAATATTGCATATCGTTTCGGCTGGTAGCCGAAAGGGTGGAACGATTTGCTGGTGACGGCTCTTCCAAAACCGGGTAAGTTACTTGCACTGCTTGGGGGATGGAGGGGAGTGTACCTGGTGATAGCAGATATGAAATGGGGGGACATGATCATGAGAACGAAGGTGGAAACGGAAGCTAGACAGACGCCATGGCAGTTTGCATATAAAAAAAAAGTAGGCATATGCGATGCAATTTTTCTTTTGCTGTTCGTTATTGCTCGAATGGAAGTGTTCAGTATTGCCTTTGTTGACTTTACATGGGCTTTCGACAAAGTGAGGCTGGAAAAGTTGAAAGAAAAATTGAGAGAGGCAGGGGTGGAGGAAGGTCTGATCAGATAGGTTGAGGCCTCTCTGGAAAAAGTGAGGGCACGGGTGAAGGAAACGAGTATGTGGTACCCAGAAGACAAGGAACTCAAGCAAGGAGGCCCAAGCGGCCCTTCCTTTTACTCTGTGTACACACATGACTTGCCAGAGGAAGTAGGAAAGAGGAGAGGACAGAGACGACAGACCAACAGACAGAGGCCAAAGGTGCCGGCAGGAGAAAACGAGAGGTGGGTCGATTTCCTTACCCCTCTGTTTGCAGACGATACAACACTCCTCGAATCCTCAGATAGACAGTTGAACCTTCTTCTTTCGAACCTTATAACCTTTGCAGAATCTGTTCGTCTTCTATTTTCTGACAAGTCGAGATTGGTCCGGTTTGGCCGCATCGTATCAAGAGAGAAAGAAGAACTTAGACTGGGGGAGATAGTGATGAAAGAAGCAAGAGGGCAACCCTACCTGGGACTAATCGTATCCGCCGACTGCAACCTAGAGACCATGATGGAGGCGCGGTCAATCAAAGCAGAGAGATGCATGTAGGGACTGATGGGGAAGATAAGAAGGGAGGGAGGGATTCCACCCACTGATTGCAGCTTCAATATATTTAAATAGACAGTGCACGCCATGTGGTTGTATGGATATGAAATCCATGTATGCCCAGATAGCGCGTACACAGAATTCGATGAGAAGCAAAGGAGATTTGTTAGGTTTGTTTTGCGTTTAAGAAAGAAAAAAAATTGTGACACCTTGATGATGGAAAGAAGTTTTATTTCGATCGATCTTGAAGTGGCTTTCAGAACGATCCGATGGGTAAGGAAGGCTTTAAAGGAGAAAAGAAACGAAGTGGTAGGGCAGGCAATCCTCACATGCCTGAAAGAGAGGGTAGAGAACGAAATAGGGGGGGGGAGAGGAATGCATCCTTTTCATCTTTTCCCTCATCTGAAGCAATATATACAGGCACTCTACATAGACAGAGAAATGCACCCTTTTGCAACAGAAAGACTAAAAGGAAGCGCAGGGTAGAGAAGAACATAGGTAGTCAACGAAAGAGTGGATGGAATAGAGAGATGGCTGCTGAAGAGAACAAAAAATGAGCTAGACGAGAAAAAGAGAGAGACGTTTACACATAGAATAGAAAGAAACATAAGAGAGAAGGGCAGTCAGGAGAAGGCAGAACTAACAGGAATGATGATGGCTGACGTGCACAGAAAGGTCCCAAACGGAAACCGTCTCCACCTTTCTTTGTTTGAAGACAGAGCAGGTAGAAAGGTTGGCTCAACAATGAAAATAAACAGAAAAAGAATAAGGAGAGCCCCTTTTTGCTATATAAGAGTGGCGCCGCGATTGGAACACAGGAGGAGAGCAGCATGTAAGGTGGGAGACAGGGCTGTGGCTGCAACTCAGGGAAAAATTCCGGTAAGGGGGGGAGAGAAGGTGCCATTCTAGAAAAGGACGTGCCAGTTCTGTCGAGAGTGGTTGGGAATCGAGGTGGTGGAAGACGAAATCCATCTGGTGACAGAATATCCTGTTTTTGATGGAGAGAGAGCAGAGATGTTCAGGAAGACAGAAGAGAAATAGGATAGCAAGATGGAAGAAAGAGCCAGAAAGGCAGCCACAAAAAGAGAAGGGCTCAACAGAGAAAAGGGAAAAAGAGATAACTCAACGCTTTTCTGCTTTTTGTTGAATGAATGTCATGCCGCAGTAAATAAGTTTTTAGGATGGGCATCATTCAGACGGAGGGTGTTTGAGGAGTGTCCAGGATGGTACGGACACATAGAGGGAGACGCTCTGGCGGCCAGACATGCAGGAATCACCGGAAAGCAGCGGGCGATCGAGAGACTAACAAAAGAATATGAGAAGACGATTGATAACTTAGAAACGACCGAAGGAGCGTTAGGGTGGGGAAGGAGGGAGCCGCAGAACTTGAAGAAGATTGATAAAGCGAACAAGAAGAGCGAGGAAGCCCAAATCGCATGCCGTTTCAGATCGATTTTTAGGTCGGAAAGCCAACACGGATCCAGAGCCGTAGCTCGAACAACGAACAATCATGCAGCAGCAGCCAGGGTAACAGACTCTGGCAGGCCCCGAGGGCGGGGTCTGATACCTCAGCTTAGGCTAGGGAATTAATGCCCTGCCCTGCTAGCTCTGGCGACAGACAGACATAGCGGGAAGGCCCTAAGGCGGAACATATCAATCAATCAATAAATCAATGTTCCAGTAGCTGAGTAGCCAATTAAGATCTTGGAAGGAGAAATCGATCAATGTAAGTCTAACAGACCAACGGTCGAACGTCACTAACCTGACATAACGATACGCAAGCTAATTCAAGCTCATGCCTAGCTGCTCATGACATCACTGTTCGTGTATCGATTGATTGATTGATCTACGTGCGCGCTAGTACACCATTCAGTTCCATTTAAACTAAAGACCAAACCTAGGCATGTAAAGTTATATGCCATGCAGTGGTAATTGACACCTAGTTGACACACTATTGCTTGCTGATAGACGAAAAGATGGAAACTTGAACTCTTGAACTTCATTGAATGACAGGGCGTCGGTGCCGGAGAGTGATACGTGCGATTGTACTTCTACACCCGAATACCCGCTGTATGAACTCCTGCAGCCCCATAAAAATATGTACGGAAGAAAATCGTAAGAAAACTGTGAGGGTTCTTATTTGCAAAGCGTCCGTTTTCTGTTTGAAGCTACACGAAGTCTTTGTCACTGGAGAGACTCTCCTCATACTTTGGACACGACACAGCCATCAGCAAAACGAAATCAATCGAGGATCTCTATCCTCAAAAAAAGAAAGGGCGCGGAAGCCTGTGTCCGAGCCATTCAAAAGCCACGGGCTCTAGAATGCTACATAAATCTGCCACACAATACATGCGGGGAAGCGCGTTCTAGAACGAACAAGAGATTCAGCTATCCATACCGCAACGGCTTGCCAAATGCACCCACCCACTCACCCGTAGGCGCACCCCCCCCTCCCGGGGGTCCCGAAGCGTCGACCCCCCCCGGTCCCTGCAGTCCCACAGAGGGGGTGTACCCCTGTCGGAGTCTCTGTCGTGTAGACGATCCTTTGGAGATCTTGCAGCTGCACGCACGCATCCACGCACGCATACTGTCAGCGGGGGCACAGCACCGTTGAAAGAACAAAACGTTCCAAGTTCAGAAAAGAAAGAACAAAACAAGGAAGGAACCAAAAGGGAGGGGAGGGAGGCATACGACCATGAACGAGAAAAGGTTTGAAGGTGAAATCCTCTTCTCCCTTTCATCGCTGTTCTCCTTCACCCCCTTCTCCCTCTTGCCGTCTTCTGCCCCTCTGCAAAAACGAAAGAGAGGAGCCTATGCAAAAACGAATGAAGAGAAAAAAGGGAGGACCCACCACAGCACCACACAAGGAAGGAAGATGACCACTGCCGCCGCCACAACCAGAAGACGAAGGAACCATGTCTCCCCAGGACTCAGAGAGCTCGCCTTGCCAGAAGAGAACCGCGCGTCCCACCTCTTCGCATTCATCTGCGCCACAGCGAACGAAACGGGAAGGTTCGTTCTTTTCATTTCATTTGACTGAATAATCTTCCATTCAAAGACTTCCACCCCGTCTCCCGCTTTCTCCGAACTACCATCCCAAACTGTAGGAAAAGGAAACCGCCATTCTGTACACCGTCCAATGGGACAGTGATACAATTGAGCAAAAAACCCAGCAAGACCCAAAGAGACAATGCACTCCTCGATCTGCTTCTTTTGTTTGAAGAAAACGTCCCCCAACCCAATCCAATCCAATCTAATCCAATCCAATCCAATCAAATAAATCCAAGGTAGTGTACGGACTATTGAGCCACTCTATTCGCTGAAAAAACAAAACTCATTCGTGTGTGTGCCCACCCAGATACAGACAAAGAAAGTTCGAAGGAGCTCTAGAAGCACTCTGCGAGGGGGGGTGTAGGGGTGGCACAACAGTTCATCTGCACATTCCCTTCCTCACTTACTCAACCCCC
>JAHBMJ010001695.1:16167-18667 GCA_018398765.1 Chromera velia
AGAACGACATCGGACAAAGATAATAGACAAGAGAAAAGACATCGGCAGTCAAAAAAGATGAAAGGGGGCAGGCGGCAGCGGGGGCATCGCTGGAATGAATGTACGGAAACCTCCATTGTCTCCCTCCACTCGTTCTCTCATTCATAACCCAGCAGTGCCTTCCACGCCCCTCATGACAGGGTTCTTTATCTTTTCTTTTTGATACTGAAATTATCACAATTGCTGTTCCCTCTCTGACTTACTCACTCTGCCTTCTGACACCCTGCAGGTTTGACTTGGACCTCCACCCCGTTGTCTCTGTGGAGAGACGTCGGCAAAGCGGCTCTGAAGATAACATCGGGCTTCAGAAGCTCTGCACGCACGCAAGCAAAGAGGCATGAGAGAGAGAGAGAGAGAGAGAGAGAGAGAACAGGAAATATCAAGTTGCAACTAGGAACTCCTCTAGTCTATCTGGACATCTATCTGACTCTTTGTGTGTTTGTTTGCACATGAGCATGGGTCAACGGATGAAGGTCATCAGGGCCCTCGCATCACTTCATTTCATTTCAGTTCATCCATCGACCAGCCGACTGACCGACCCACCGATCATCTTCATTGTTAACCGAATGTTTCTCGAGATGTGTCCGTCTTTGCTGCAATCAATCAATCAGTCAATCAATCAATCAATCAATTTTGTTTGCACAAGGGTGACCTATGCAGGTATGGAGAAGAGAGAGGGAAGAAGGTGGCCGCATGACGAGAGCATTACAGCGCGCCCTTCAACCTGTACAAAATGGGATGCCGTTTTGTTGCATGTGAGTCTAGACTGAGTTGGTGTGGACGGACGGGATGCGAAAGGTTGGAGAGACGTGGCGCCAAGAAAAGGAAGGCTAGACAAGAAAAGTACGCATGATGAGAGACATGTGGAGGGAGCATCAGGATCTCTCTCGCAATGAATGAATGCAAGAAGAAACGCAACCATCGTCAAAGACTGCATGAGGGATCATCTTCAGATTCCCCCCCCTCACGCGAAAGAAAGACGAACAAAAGGAAAAAACACGTCGATCGACTCAGGAGAGGGTCCCACTGAACCACACGCTGCATGCCTCCGAGGTTCGAATCTCACATCCGGTCTGCTCTACTGAAAGATGGAAAAAACGAAACATCTCACTGGCTGACTGCCTGACTGACTGACTCGGAAGGAGAGAAGATCCCCCTGGGGTTTCCTGCAGAGACAGAGGGGCAAGCAGGGAGAGATAGAGACACAGAAAAATTGTAGGGATAGGAGGGGGGTCTGATTGATTGGGGACGTGTTTGTTCACTCGTGAGGTTCAGGAAAGTCAAGAAGCCTCGATTCCGGTCATGCAGACAGACAGACAGACAGACAGACTATATGTTTCTTCTTCTCCCTTCTTTTCTTCATGGACACAATAGACAAAAAGAAAGAAAGCAACAAAGACAGACAGACAGACAGACAGACAGACAAAAAGACAGACAGACAGATGGATCCGTCATTTGCCCCTCCCCATGCACCCTTCCTCTCTGAGGGAAGAAGGCAAAGAAAGCAAAAGAGTTCAGAGCTCTTGATCGTTTGGCATCTCATTGGGGGAAGGGGGGCAATTTGCGTGAAGGCTATGGAGGAAGGGGGGCGGGGGAGAGACAGGGATCGAAAGAGACAGCGTCTGCGAGGGGGGACAGAAGGAGGGTGTCGAAAAAGAAACGAGGGTTTGCAAGTCTCCTTCTACAGTTTATGGATAAAGGTCTCTCTTCTCCATTTATATTTCTTTGAGAGCTCTTTCTCGAGAGCTCACTCACCGTAAGTGGACTCCGGAGGATTCTTCGAGTTGTCCATTTCTGCCAGGTACATCAGACATCTGCATGTATTAATGTGTCCATTCTGTATGTATTCTGATAAGTATGTAATATGTCCATTCTGTAAAATCAATGCATGTCCATTTCTGCCAGGTACATCAGACATCTGCATCATATTCACAGACACATCATGGATGGAGAGGTGGAAAGAAGAACCAACGAACGAAGAGACAGAGAAAGAAAAAGCAAGAGTCGCAATGTCTGGCACACCTTTATTGAATCGCCATTCAGAGCTCAAAATGCATGCAACGAAGACTGGAGCGGGGAACGGAGAAAGGAGAAATCAAAGCAACGCACTGGCATGAATCGGATGGTCTCCCTGGCTTCCTGTCTGTTTGTTTGCTTGCGTGAGCAGATCAAAGAGCACGAGCTGATTGCGTCACTTTCACAGTCTTGCTCCTTCCTTCCTCACATAAAACACACAAATGAAACCTGTAGCTCCCAACAGATTCCCATGTTGCCCTTCTTCTTCCATTGTATTTGTCTGCCTGGCTGTCTGACCTGACTTCCCACTGGTTGTATGTCGTCCTGCTGGCCGGATACTCTGCGTACTTCCCCCCGAAGGTCGGGGGACGGCAGGTGCCGATGGTCTCGGGGGCCTTCTCCCAGGAGCCTGCATAGGACCAGTCCTCCATTCCTGCAAGCAAGC
>JAHBMJ010001695.1:21167-26917 GCA_018398765.1 Chromera velia
GGGAGGAAGGGTACACCACCGGATCCCCACACAACCACTCAACACCGCCACAAAGAGAGATGCCTCCTGATGCTGCCACGCCAATTGACCGCCGCCTGAAGAAACAAACTCTGAATGAATGATGAACCCAAACTCCCACCCATGCTCCCATGCACCCCCCGACGGACCCGCACGTTGTGTTTGAACCCGTACGGATTCGTCATCGGCATTGCCCAGATCACCCGGTTCTTCATCTGCACACATGCAGAGAGAGAGAAGGTAGACAGACAGACAGACGGACGGAGGGGCCTCTATCGAAAGTTTCTTTTGGGAAACGGGTGAAAAGGGTCAAAGAATAGAGAGAGAGAGAAAGTCAGACGCCCATCTTCGTATCGCATCGAACGGGGGGGGGGCAAGCGCCTGCCTGTCGTCACACTCGAAATTGAGACGGAAGAAAAAATTCCAAACAGGAGACGAAGTAGGGGAAGAAAGGTGGAGACCAAACGAAAACTCCGCAGAGTAGGGGCAAGAAGGAAGGAAGGAATAGGGGACAAAAGGACAGAACGAAATTCCCCAGTGCGCAGGCACACACACACACACACACACACACACACAGAGAGAGAGAGAGAGAGAGAGAGAGAGAGAGCGAGAGCGAGAGCGAGAGAGATGGACAGACCAGCCAGGTGATGTGTTCATCCTCCCCAAATTTGTGGCAGAGGATTTCGGCCAGGTACGCAACAGTGTGGGGTCCTGTAGGAGGGAGGGAGGATCCAGAGGGAGGGAGGGAAGGAAGAGGAGTCAGGCACGGATGCAACCAACGAGCAAACGAAGAAGATCATCATCATTTGTACATTAAAAGAGAGTACAGTCAACCAGAGAGAGAGAGCGAAAGAAAGAGAGAGATCTGACACAGACAACGTCGAAAAGTGGTTCCGTTGAGGCCATGAATGAAGAACCTGGATCATTCGTGTGCAAGAAAGGAAGACAAAAAAAGAAAAGTAAACTGTTTTGAGGTTGCACCCAATAGCAGTGAAGCACAAGAAGAAAAGACAAAGGTGGCCTCCCCCCACCCCTCACTAACTCACTCACTCACTGGCTGACCGACCGAGCCTTTCGTTCCCGTGGAGGGCCCCGGAGAGAAAAACCTGCATGCAGGGTCGCACCCATTTGAACGTCTCTGTCTTCATTTGGTCATTTGAGCATCTACTCACTCTCTCTGCTGATTCGATTACTCGCTCGACTGACTGTCTCTCTTTCCCTCTTCCTCTAGACCTGCTAGTATCCTCTGTCCCGTCTCATGCCTCGGCCTCCCCGGCTTTTTGCAGCATTTTTCTACACCCACTTTACCGACCCAGCCGCACACACACACACACACACACACACACACACACGAGTGTCTTTCTTGCTCGTCTCTCTCTCTGCCCTTTTCTCTGGTGCACTTTCTACACTTCTCTCGAACTTCCCCTCGTCTCTCCGTGTCGATCTCTCACAAACCACCGTTGTCTCCACATGAAGAGGTGCGCATGCAGCCCTCTCTCCTCTATGAAGGCAACCAGCTGGCTGACCTCTGGAGTGAAGGCGGTGAGGGAAGGCTTGTGGCCAATTCGCACGATCAGTGTCTTGCATCTGCAGGCAGGCAGAAAGAAACCAGTGCACACCAGTGCTTTCTGCGCGCTTTCTTGCGAAGCCCAATACAGGTCAGGCACAAGGTCAGTCTCCGTATCTAAGCACTGAGTATACACAGAGCCTGAACAATCCACAGGTTCCCGTCCTGCCACCCACGGGGGGTGTAAGGAGCTCGAAGAGGGTGCAGCAGAAAGGCCCTTCTCCTCTGACTGACTGACTCCTGTCCCCCTCCACAGTCTCTGAAGCCCTTCACGCCCCTCGTCTTGTACTTCTCCTCAGCGATCTCCACCTGGAGCAGGTCGGGAAATTTTTTCTCAAGTGCCTCGAAGCCAGCCAGCATGGCCTCATAGGAAAGTGCCTTGTAGGGCTTGTCAAGGTCATAGTTGTCGCTTGCAGCACCCCACAGGGCGCCGAAGACAACCAAGAGAGCCCGCAGCACCATGAACTACGCTGTTGTTAGCTGTCTCCCTTTACGTGCAACGAGACGAAAAACTGTGTTGGCAATCGAGTCAGTTTCCAGATCAGTCTACACGTATCAATAGGCCAGACGTTCACAGCCGTAGGTTTGACCGCATGCTGGAGTTTGGAGTCGATCTGGATGCTGGAGGAATGAGGAGTGAGAAAGCGGATACGGTCAACCATCAATTAAATTGGATCTTCGATCAAAGCAGTCGATCTGCAGGCGCGCGCGCGGCGCGCGGGTCGCCTGTGCAAGGAGATGCATGCAGGGGGGGGGGGCCGGGGCGCGCGGGGGTCAAGCGGTCTGATACGGCGGCCGAATGCTTCACGACGAGACTTCAAAAAGAATAAAAAAGGGCAACATTCCAAATGAAAACTCAAAGAGAATTCAAAATGCTATTCAAAAAAAAACTTAAAGAGAATCAACTATTTGGTTTTGGTGCTAAACTTTTAGACTATTCGATCTACACTGAACCGCATCAAAGGTCGGCATGCATACCAACCTATACTAACTACGCAAGTAAACGACCTCGGGATCTAATTTTTTAATTATTTTTTTCCTATAAAAACTTCATTTAATAAAATTATTATTTAAAAAAATTTTTTTCAAGTAATTTCTAATGTATTGAAATTGATTAAATGATCAAATTTTCATCATTTTTTTTATGATTTTAATAGTAGTAGTAGGGAATGTACTTACTCAAACCTAGCCCAAATCTTAGTTTATTCTCATATCATTTGAAAGTCAATTCATTTCTGTACGTATACGTACACGTTCCGTACACGAATGAGAGGCACAAAAAGTGGAGCTAAGTGGAACATCACAAAGACCACATCTGCATGGAAGCACATGGAGGGAAACTTTTGCATGGCTTGAAATTTAGGCAAACTGCAGGCCGGACAAATTTAATCAGGACATGCATAGAAACTCAATCACACATCCACCCTGCCCTCGATCCACACCACGCAAAAACACGCACTGAAAGAAAAGACCCGCCCTCCCTCCTGGTTGCTCAACCGACTGAACGGACGCATGAGCAATCAAGTTGGGAAGGCAAGCACGCACACAGGCATGCAGGCAGGCAGGCAGGGTAGAAAACAAAAAACGCGTCGATCGGCACGCTGTCTGTCTGTCTGTCTGTCTGTCTGCCTGCCTGTCTGTCTGTCTGTCTGTCTGTCCGACGGTCTCTTGACACTTCCTTCTTTCTTTTCTTTCTTTCTTTCTTTCTTTCTTTCTTTTTTTTTTTTTCTTTCTTTCTTTCTTTCTCTTTTTTTCTTTTCTTTCTTTCTTTTTTTTCTTTCTGCACTGAATCTGCAGGTCTGTGGGCTGACTACGCGGGGCCTCCCCCCTCGGCTGTTTGTCTCCGCTCTGTAGGGGTGTAGCTGTCTGTCTCTTCAACTGCTTTCTCTTCTCTGTAAACTGTGCATGAGAGAGAGTCAACCACTAACTCGGTAGTGAGTGAGTCGACCTCCTGCAAGCAAGCAAGCATCCTGGCTTGGCTGCGAGAGAGAGAAGTGAAAGAAATTTGTTTCTCCTACTCTCTCACGGAAGGGATGGAAGCATAGTATGTGAACGCATGTACGTGCGATTCTTTAAAAGTGAAAATTCGTACACGGTCGCTGTCATTTTTCACGTCTCGACACGGCCCTTTCTTTCGTTTCTCCGCTCACGTTTCCTTTCTCTCATCCTTTCCTGTCCTTTCTTTCTTTCCTTTCAGCTTTCTCCAAACAAAGCTGTGACGACAAAACGAGTGAGTCACAACGCTTGCTTTTGCTTCTCTTTCTAAACTGCCTGTTGTTCTTTCGTTTGCAAGCAGAGAAAGAAGCGGAGAGAGGGGGAGAGAGAGACGCACTACGTTGAGGAGAAGGATAGGAATAAGAAGAAAGAGAAACAAGGGGGAGGAGGAAAGAAGATCAACACAGCAGTACGTTTGCCTTCTTTTAATCTGCCGCCTGCCCAGTTGGGCTCGCGCAGGGAAGTCAGTCTCTTTCTTCTTCTTCTTGTTCGCATAATCAGACTCGGCAAAGACATAATTTTAAAAGAGGAGGGAAGACAGACAGATCGATAGATAGAAAGACAGAGAAACAGACGACCGACAAAAAAATCAGACACGAAGCCGATGCGATCGAATTTAGACAGAAGAAGATCAACCAGACAGACAGACAGAATGGAAGGAACAGACAAGACGAAAGAAAGAAAGAAAGAAAGACTTTCATGAGAACCCAAAAAGTCAATCAGAAGAAGCGACAAACAAACAAAGAAAGAAGGAGAAAGAGCAAAGTGTCCGAATTCTGACGAAACGCGATGATTGATCAAAAAGACTTTTTTTGTTGCTGGCTAACTGCACTACAGGTGAGGCACGCGGTTGTGGTTGTGGGGATCAAGGTAAGGAGTTACAATTTGTTTGTGTAGGTAGGTGAAGTGAAACAAAGCGGTCGGTTGGATGCAAACAATCAGTCAAACGTTTTCTTCCGGCCTCACGAACACATTTCAGGAAGAAAGTCACAAAATTGTCATCTTCCTTCCTTTCTTTTCACTTCTCTCTATCGTTGTAGACTCATTTCTCTTTCCTCCATCTCTTTCTGTACCCCCACTACGCGCCCTCCCTTCTTCCCCTCTCCCCCCCCCACTTCAAACCCAAGTGCGCTCTCCACAGACCGCACCAGAGCAGGGCAACAAGACGAATCCAGTGCCTCCTCCACCCGCACAGGCACAGACTGCAGGGCGTCTCCCACCAAGTCCGCCAAGTCACGGAGGAATCGAGGGTCCAGGTTCAGAGCAGGAACTCGGCGCCAGTGTCTGCACAAACGTTCACACACACGTGAAGCCCAACAGCAACCAACCAACAAAACGTCAGTCACAGAAGATCTTCCTGACACGAAGCGTGGAAGCATCGACTAAAATGACACAGAAGGAAAAGAGATGGGGAACACTCTTTGTCTTCCACAGGCCGTTGGATGAAGAGAGATTGGTGTGCGGGCGGATGAACTGGATGTCTCTCTCATCACTCTTCACCGCATCCTCTCCCTTCCTTTTCTCTTTTCTCTTGAGGACACCCCAACAGACAGACCCCCCCCCCCAGTTGACTGACCTGATGCCGGCCTCCTCTGCGACCTCTCTGTACTCCTGGTCGATCTCTTCCAGAGTCTCGAGGTGCTCAGACACAAACGAAATCGGAACTACGATCAGGTTCCTCACACCCTGCAAGGGACAAACGGAGATCGGTAGAGGGGAAACAAATGCAACGAAGAACCGAAAATGGCGCAGAAAGAAAGTATAGAGAGACGAAGAGCTACCTGAACAAGCCGAGAGAAGGGGAAGAAAACTACACACTTGGTTTCAATCACAATCAATCCTGCAATCATGGCAATTGGATGGAATCTGCAAGACCACTTCTGATGCCGTCAATCAGAGAGGCGTTCTTTATGCGTGAGGACGGAGTCGAGTGAGTCTCTTAGACATCAAATGTTTTTGAAAAAGAAAAGCTGAATGTGAGCTCTTCAACAAAGCAGCAGAGTCGGGCCCTCCCTCACTCACCCACCTCCTCAGCCAGCTTCTTGATCTCATCGTCAGTGTACGGCTGCAGCCAGGTGACAGGCCCGACACGACTCTGGAAGGAGAGGCTGTGGGAGAGGGGCATGCGGGAAGAAGGGACTGATCGCTGCACCTTTTCAGCAATCAGAGC
>JAHBMJ010001696.1:1409-27524 GCA_018398765.1 Chromera velia
ATTCGTCGAACTTCAACGTTACTCATTGTAACAGTCATCGTTACTCTAATTACACGAAACAATTTTTGTCGTGCACGCGTTCGCTTTGAAGACAGCAACTCGAAATGAAAGAAGGGAACAGAAAACGGAACGATCACAGTGAAAACAGATTTTCTGTGCAAGAGCACCCACTGACACCCACGCACCCTCTCAGACAAACAGTCACACACAGGCAGACAGAATCACGCAGACGGATTGCACCGCAGTCCTGCATGGCACCAACCAAAAAGACGAACCAACGATCCATTGACGCATCTGGAGTTTGAATGCGCAAGATTAAGGATAGACAGAATGAATGCAAACGAGACACACAAACACGCAAGCAGCAGCTTGTCGCACGGCCACTACTCAAGTCGCACTGGTTAATTGACACATCGAAATCACTTGGGACTGTATGGCCGTGCATCAACTGGACAGGTACATCCACAAGGACAAACAGAGAAAGAAAGAAAGAAAGAAAGAAAGAAAGGCAGAAAGACAGACAGACAGAAAGAAAGGATTGTCGATTAATCCATCCCAGCCCATCCCGCCCCATCAAAGCCAAACAGAGCGTGCATGCATCCATGCAGAGCGGATACTGGCAGGGGGGCACAGATTTTCATCCGGATTGACTGGCAGCCTTCGAATACAAGCAAGCAAGCAAACGGACTGTCGACATGTCAGCAGGTCAAACGTCAGATAAGGTGCACGGAAGCGTTTAACTTCTCTCAGGGTTTTGCTTACAGCAAGACAGAGTCGAAGGAAAAAAGAAAAGGATCCGAGGAACGTGATTTTATTTGAGAAGGCTGGAGACACTCGCCCAGTCTGTAGTGGCATGACAACGCACGAATACACTCTCAAAAGAGAGATGTACCCAGTGATGGAAGGGGTTGAAGTTTTTCTTCTCCCTTTTCTGGTCCTTTTCCTTCCCACGGCTTTCCTCTCCCGATTGTTCTCTTCGCACCGTTTATCTCTCCACCCATCAGTCCAACTCGAGCTTTCAGTTTCCGTTGATGCTTCAATGCCTTCTTTTGTTTTCTCTTTTCATTCTCTCTCTGTTGGATTCCAAATCTCGCTGCCAGTCTCGCTCGCTCAAGGAGAGCTCCGGATCCATACCCCCCTTCCCTTCCCAACCCTACAGGTGCAGGAGCAGGTCAGTTCTTTCTTTAATCAGTCCATCAATCACCTTTTGGATTCAACCAAAGGTGGGCGTGCAGGGGGTGGAGCCTTAGTCAGTCGTATTCTCCTTCTGTCCCACAAATACAGTAGACCTATTTGTTTGTTTGTTATTCCTGCTCCCCCCTCTGCCTCTCATTTGCCTCTCCTCTCTTTCTGAATTCCAGAAAAACAATTAATCCCCCACCCACGATGCCCATTCATGATTCAAATGCAAAGGAGGACATGAGATGAAAAAAGAGGAGGAATAGAACAACAGACAAAGACCAAAAAAGGGAAACAGGCTTCACTCATGGTAATGAGAAACTTCACAACACTGCACGCGCACAGCACCCTCCCGTCTGATGCGGCGGGAAAGAAAAGATGGGAGAAGAAAAAAAGAGAGTCCAAGGAGAGGTGACTGAGTGAGGAGCGTATGCTTCAACTTTAACAACAAAGAGTCATGCAGATAGACACAAATTCAGGTTTGGAGAATTTTCGTCGGGGCATCGAGCAAGACGATAGAAGGAGCAGGGGCCACCAGAAATAGAAGCATGCACAAGCATGAAGAGAGAACGCACAACATGAACATGAGGCATCATCGTGGAAGAGACAGCGAAATGGTCGGAAGAGGAGCACTGCACTGCTTGTTTTTCTGAGGCGAGGGGGAAGAGAAGGATGAAGATACAAAGCAGACGGGGGGACAAGTCACGCATTTTTACTTCATGCTGCGAGGGAGATCAAATTTTGGGCATTTGGCTTGCACAGAAAGTGGAGAGAGAGGTATGAAGACAGACGAACATACATGCAAAGCAAATTTTCCTTCAGGACTTTATAATACTTTGATTCGATCGCATCCCCCCCCTTTTATTGCGCCCACCCATGAAGAACACATCGCACCGGCCGACCTACGGCAAGATGGAAGGACGGACGCGTTCTAATAGATTGTTGATGACCAAAAAGACGACGAAGACAAAAAGCTGCTGGAAAGGAAAAAATCAAAACCAACCCCCAAAAAACAACCAAACGTTTCTTCCCTTCATTTCTTCTGCCCTCCCTGTGGACGGGGTACCCACCCATTCACTCACTGAGGAGTGAACAGAAGTAAACAAAAACGCAACTTTTTTTTTTTTAGCCAGCAAAGCCGAATGGAAAAAGAACTCTGGCAACAACGAAAGAAAGAGTTTGTTATCGTTTCTCTTCCTCTCTTTTGACACATTAAAGTTATTTTTTCTTTTTTTTTCAGGCCTCCATCCATCCATCCATCAGTCTTCTCCCTGACAACAAAGAAGTGTGACTGGAATTCTGGAAAAGGGAAACAGAACAACCACCATGAAGGGGAAGGGTCGAGAGACATCACTCAGCAGAGCGACATTGCTGGATGCTCTTCTGTTGAGCTCTCCTCTCTTTCACACTTCAGCAGGCACAAAGAAAGACAAAAGCCGTTTGCAGGCCAAGTCACCGTGCCGAACAACTAATGATCCATCTTAAATTCCACCAATTCAACGCACGCACATGCACGCGGTCACACACATGATGCGCTCCCGGACCGGTCTTCGTTCTCCTACCAACTGTTCTCCCGCTTCATATGAGTCGGTCAAACCCTTAAATTGAGAGGGAAAAAGGAGAGAAACAAGCTCAAAAAAGAGAGGAAAGAACGGAACAGAAGCGGAAGGTGTACGCAGGAAGGAAAAGAGAGAGACAAAGAGAGGAGGGGGTCGATCATCGAGAGAGAAGGTTACGGCCCTTCCCCACGCAGACCAGCTCCTCCTCGAATTTTTGGACTGCACTTCGTTTGTTTGTCTGATGTCTGAGGGGGTACTTGTATTGTATTGGAACAATGAGACAGAAGGAGAAAAGAGAAAAGGGGACGCAGCGACCAGCACGCTGACTTTGATTTTTCTCTTCGTCTCTTTTCTAGTCGTTTCTTTTCTTTTTTCTTCTTTTCACAATAGCAATGAGACTGCGGAAAGGAGCTAGACAGTAGGCGAAAAAAGGAAAAGGGGAATCGATCTGACAAGCGAAATGGAGAGACTTAACATGGAGGGAGGGAGGGAAAATGAAAGGTGGGGTCAAATACCTAACATCATCCCTCCATACTCATCATGCGTCTATCTCTCCACTTCTTCTCCGCTCTCTTTTCTTTCCCTGGTCCTTTCACGCCAGATTTGGTTGCTTGCTTGAAATTTCGAGCTTCACTCATTCATCTGCTCATTCAGGAGTTGGTTTGCTCTTTTCAGCACTTCATCACCGCACGTCTTTCTGCTTCTCTTCTCTCTTCCTGGCTGCGTCGCGTGTTGCTTTCTTAGTGTGCGTAAATGCAGACCGAACGTATTTTTCCCCTTCAAACGGCATTCCATCTCGTCTGACTGAATTTTCAGTTTGGGAAACAGGAACAGAAGAGCAGGTAAGGGCTGAAGGAGGAACCGTGTGTAAGACAGACGATCTTGAGAGAGACCTTTTGCATCCCTTTTGATCGTTCCATCGGTCCTTCGCTTTTTGTTCCCTTGCTTTTCTCCGCTTCTCTTCTTTTGCCCTCTTTGCTTCCTTAGCTCCTTACTTCATTTTTGGCTTCACCTACGAAGCACAAATCCAATCATTCAAATGGTCATGCAATCAAAAAGTCTCCCTCCTTTTTTTCACAGTGAGAAAGAAAAGGGGATGGAAACGGGAGAAAGAAAGGAACTGCGAAAGCGAGAGAGAGGGAGGGAAGTGAATTTTCTTTAAACCACTCACATGGGGAGTAAAAAGGAAGATAAGATAAGGTAAGAAAAACTTCATGCGGAGGAAGGTAAAGAGAAGGAAGGGAAAAACAGTCTCTGTCGAGGCTTTCAACATCGATCGGTTCGTCTGATCTCAGCAGGAGTGAAGAAGATGAAGGAAAGTGTGCAGGCAGGCAAGCTGTTGACCTGAGAGAGAACACTCAGAGAGAGAAAGAAGAGGACTTAGCAAGATCCAGAAAGAACCTTCCTCCCGTCTCGCTCATATCTTCTTCCACTTTCTCCTTGATTCCTCCCTGCCCCTTGCACTTTCTGATGCTGCACTGGCCCCTTCCTCCTTCCCCCACATCCATTCGGCGATCGGAATGCCCCCTCGTCTCTCCCTTTCCCTTGTGACTGACGCCCTCCTTCCCTTCCCCCCTCTCAGCAGAATAGATAGAAGAGCCTGACCCTCGATCTCCCTCAGTCAGTCCATGTATCAGACAGTCAGAAATTCGACGCCATCATCTGCTGTCGCTGATTCTTCTCCTGAGGCTGAGGCTGGGGAGGCGGACGGGAAAACGAACCTGCTCCAGGTTGTCCTCCCATCACACCCCCTCTTGCTCCTCCTAGGTTTGCCTGGTCACCCCAGAAAGGGGGGGGCATGGGGGGCTGCTGCTGCTGTTGGGCGTACGTCGTGTGGGGAGGACTGGGGGTTGCCTGTGAGGAAGGGGGGAAGTGCTCAGAGGGCGACAGCTGGGAAGGATCCAAGTTTCGCGTTCGCACGGAGGGCACCTGAGTAAGCACCTGTTCCCCTCCTGCTGGGAGCATCTGGAGGCTTCTGCTTGTGGTCGTTCCAGAGTAGCCTGAGCGGGCCGCCTGGAAGGATGTAGCGGGAGACGCGTTGAGAGGCGGGGGGGGGACCTTTCCGCCCTCCACATTTGAGGCAATGATGTTGTGGGTTCTTTGCAGAGATGCGCCGCCGTTCCTTCCGATGGCTGTCTGGGGGGTGAACTGCTGCCCTGACGCACGCATTGAAGGCATCCCCTGCGAGAAAGAGTCGGCACTGATCAGCTCAGGGAATCCCAGAGACTGCAGTGCCGCGGGAGGCAGAGAACCCTTTCCCGAGGTCATCGCTGCTGCGATTTCGGGAGGCAGGAATGGTTGTGGGTGGAACTGGGCAGGGGAACCGGCGTGGTTGAAAGGATAGAGAAGTGCGGCTGCCGCAGCGGCATCGAGGGTCATTTGATCGGGGCGGAGGGGTGGAAAGAAGGGAGGGAACTGCTGGCCGGGGGGCAGAAAGGGGAAGGGGGGAAGCATGGGAGCTCCCCCAGGGCCCTGCATATTGGGGGGCAGGGGGGCAGCTCCTGGGGGCAAGGCCCCCGTCCGAAGCTGTACCGCCTCACCGGAAGGAGTCAGAGNNNGGCATGGGTGTCTCCATTTGCCTGGGCCCCTCTGGAACCGTCTGCTGCTGCCGGGGTTTTCCCTCCTGCCTTGGAGTTCTTCCCCCCCGCCCTGGCGTTGGCCGGCCTTCCGTCCTTTCCCTTCATTCCCCTGCCGGCACCTGCACAGAAACAAATACAGTCAGTCAGGCAAACGAAAGAAAATGAGGTGTGGAGAAGCATTCCCCAAAGAAATCGACTGATGGATCTCTCTCGTCTATTAAAAAACTCTTTTGTTATAGAAAAAGCTGCCAACCGATGTCCCAGTATTTTATTGGATTTGCTACTTCGTGATCTGCTTTGTCGCCAAGGCTCACTCACCTGCTCTCGGCTGTCTGGCTTGAGCAGGAGTCGCCCTCTTTGCCTCACACCACTTCTCCCCTATGAGGTGCTGTCCGACTGCCGCGTCTGCCTGCTGGTACTCCCCGAAGTACACAAACCCGAACCCCCTGGGCTTGTGCGACAGTTTCCCGTACATGATCTGCACATTCCTCACAGGGCCGAACTTGCTGAAGTAGTCCTTCAGGTCGTCTGCACACAAAACAGAATGTCGCAAGCGAAAAAGAAAGCGGGGTGGCTGAGTTTCCCTCTCCCTACGTATCCATGCACGCAAGTCTTCATCGATGGGCCTCTAGCCTTTTTCATGCAAGAGTCTCTCTTCCCTCTCCCACGCTCCCGTTCCCCTCCTTCATTTCCGTCGAGGTGCAGGC
Organism: Chromera velia; assembly: GCA_018398765.1. Classification (NCBI taxonomy): domain Eukaryota; family Chromeraceae; genus Chromera; species Chromera velia. Next base: position 7,434 of record JAHBMJ010001696.1, read on the forward strand.
GACAGGACACGAACGGACAGCTTCAGGAAACGAGAGAAGTGCTCGCATACCACTGCAGACTTCTCTCCGCTTGCAGGCTGATACACTGACCCTCAGTGACGCCCTCGGGCAACCCTCCAACGAAGAGCTTTCCCGGGGACGCGATCTGGTCGTACTTCGGGTTCTGCCTCGCGACCTCTCTGCTCATGGCCCATCGGGCTTCAACCTGAACGACACTCGCACACCGCATGGACACACATGAAGATTTGGGGTAATGGCGCACACATACAGATGGGGGAAGTTTGTTTCGTTCGACTCCACAAGGCGAAGGGCTCTGGCTGCAGGTCAGAGAATCGAATGCGCCCATATGCGGAGAAGACAAAAAGGGGAAACTCCAATAAGAAGACTAAAGCCCTCTCGATCCCACACACGTTGACAGGACACCTCGCCAGGCTGTGTGAGCTCTCAAATAGAGACAAACGAGCAAACTGACCACAATGCCGTCAATTCGCACTTTCACGTCTCCATTGACGAGTCGCTCTGCCTCGCCTTCCTCCTTGCACACAACGAATCCGAAGCCTCTGCTCTTGCCTGTATGCTTATCGATCACAACTTCAGCGCTTTCAATTGCCTCTGCATTCCCCAATGCACCCGTGATCGAACTCGTGAAAGAGGCCACGTCCGTAGATTGACCAAGCCCTCCTATGAAAACCTTCCGAGGGTTCTCTATACCATTACTGGCCGACACCATCGCTCTCCCTATTCCCTCTGACAACGAGGATGCGGTTTTCGTTTGGACACAGCTCTAAGATTAAGTTGAAACTTCCGAACTGAGAGCCGGAATCGAATCGAAGTTCTTGACTGCGAAGAGATTGACTCGATGAACCTGCTTGATTTGGCCGCTATAGGATCATATTACTGCTACGAAATGTCCCGAAACAATGCGTACGCAAACGATCACACACGTGAAACGAATCTGCAAAGGTCGCACTTTTCAGAGCTGTCTGTCACTCCGCCAAAGAGGGAAAAGAGGGGAAGCAGAAGAGCTGCTTTGCTAAATGCGATGTACAAAAGTCGATCGACTTTCTCCGAGGGCATTCCGAGGGCCCACTGTCAAGTGGGGCCCATGCAAGCCGCGCGGCTTGTCGCCATGCAAAGAAGGCGCGCGCCCGCTGCGGGCACATTCAGCTAGGGGGCCGGCATGCCGGGGCCGTTTGTAGGTTGCGAGCATGACGTACTCCATGCATGCAACGTACTTCAATTTAAACTTGAAAAAGCGGGTTTCTTAGTTCTGAAAAGAATCTAAGTCGAGGTGATGACACGGAAAGAGCAAAGACGTTGAAGCTGCTCACGTTTCTAATGACCCTTTGTGAGGTGGTCTTTGTGGCATTTAAGACGCAGAAAGATTTCAGGACCAAATTAACTGAGCCACGGTGGGTCGTCGGACCGTTGTCCTCGATCGTTCAATATTCCTCTGTGACAATACCATTCGACTCCGAAGTGATCGCTGCGTGATATTCCGATCTGCCCAATGACTCGACAACGAGTCCGCCGAGGACGACAGCCCCATGGAGGACAGGCAACGTGTCAGTCTTAATCATCCCATCTTTGCCCCCTTCCGTAGTCCGGATGATTTGACTGACCTTCGTTTTCATGACTGCATGTGCATGCATTCGTACATGCAGCCCAGCGGAGGCGAAGAAGGTCCGAAAGTCCGGTGAAAGACAAAGTGGGACAATGTCTGAACAGAAGAAGCCAAGCAAACACAAAGGACTGGAGATATGATCTGGTGTCCTTCATCGCACTCGTATCCGACCGGGAAGCCGAGGTATGCAGTCACGTCTGTATATCATGCAGTGTGCAGACACATGTAGACGGAAGGAAAAATCACGGATCCATGGCTCTCTCTCGTTTTCACATACAGATTCATGTTTCTTCAAATAGACGCTTTGATCGTCCCAGCTCGTGTGAAGAAACCTTCGATCAAATCCATGCGTGCATACTTATTCCTCGATCAAATACCAAACCGTCAGCGTGCCTGCCTGCCTGCCTGCTTGTGTGCCTATCTGAGTTTTTGTATACGTCTCTTCCATTTTATGTCTGCATACCGGATCTGTGTAAGACGCTGTCCAGCTGCTCGCTTAACTTTGCTGTCCTCCTCTTTCATGGACGCTCTGATGGCTGGATGTGCGTACGCGTGGATGAATGGAGGGGTGGTCTCTGCAGCTGGATGCCCTGCGGCAACGCATGTGTGCGAGCGAAACCTTCGACCCTCTGAATCACTTTGCTGATCTTGATGTCGACCGAAAGGAGTTTCTCTCGGGTCGGTCAGTCTGCACTCACAATAAGAGAGCATTTGCGTCGGGACAAAAAACAAAAACGCAAAAGTTTTTTTTTTCCGGGTAGCCTGCCATTTCGTGCAAGAATATTGTTGTTTATGGCTGTACCGCTAGTATCAATATCTTGCTTTCAGAGACATTCCTCTTATTTACAATCCGATTGATATAAGAATTTTGCCAACTGGGCAGTGCCTCTGTTGGACAAACAAAAGGGAAGAAGAAGTGGACCATCGCAAGATTTTTCTCCCAAAACAACCAATTGAGGGCCAACTTTCAACGCTACATCCGTCCTAAGTCACGTTTGCTCGTTTGTTTGTTTGTTTTATGCAGTGTCCGACGTGCTCAGTTTCCTCGGCCGCTTCACTGATGATGTCACAGAAGAGGAAGCAAAGCAGCTCTGCAGAAGAATCCGCACACGCACTGCCATGTTGGAGGAATCTTTGGAGGGGCAGAGGGAGACAGACGTCAACGCCTTCGAGTGAGTCGATCTGTGTGTAAGTAAGTGCACGTGTGGGAGGCAGGGAGAGTGAGGGATTCGTTGTCATAGAGTGACACAGGTCCTCCTCTTGTGAACTCTTGGTGCATTTATTCTCTTCCGTTTCTTGCCCGTTTCTCTCTCTCTCTCTTTCTCTCTCTCTCCCTCTCCCTCTCTTTCTGTGGGGGGGGGAGGGTTGAAGGGGATGCAGAAATAAAAACAATTCCATTCCCTTTGCTTTTGTTTGTGCTCTTTAGAGTTCGCCCCGAAGCTGAGTCTTCCTCTCTCCCTACAGTCATTCATCCCTCGATCCTTCTATTCCTTTCTTCATTCATTCCGTCCCTTCCCTGACTCCCTCCCTTACTCCCTCCCTCCCTTTCTTCTTTTCTTGTCTTCCTGCTTAAAGTTTCGTCCTCCCTTTGTTGCCCACTTAATTGTTCCTTCCCCCTTGTGAATCCTGCAGATGGGCTGAATTTCTTATCTGTAATGTCAGTCAGTCAGTCAGTCAGTCAGTCGGTCAGTCGGTCAGTTAGTTATTGTGTCACTCAGTCGATCGGAAAGTCCTTCTGTCAAGCAATTCTTCTAGCAGTCGTAGAGTGAACACACGTTCCTTGCTTGGGCTTTCTGACAACAATCTGATGTTGCAATAAGGCATGCATTTTCTTACATGCATGCATATTTATACGTACAGAAAATGCATGCTTGGGCTTTCTGACAACAATCTGATGTTGCAATAAGGCATGCATTTTCTTACATACATGCATATTCTTACATACAGAAAATGCATGCTTGCAATCTGATGTTGCTTCCAATAATGCAAGTGAGTCCCTCTCCCTTTCTGCCTTTCAGTGATTTGTCTTCTCCGTTCCCCCTCTCTTTAGTCGATGTGGATCTTACCTGGTTTCATTCCCGTGTATCCTTCCTACCTTGCCGCCCTTTTCCCCTTGCCCTTTCTCCCTTCAGAGCAACCATCTGAGCCACCTGGTGGACTTACGGCATGAGTGAGTGAGCAGACAAGGGCAGAGAAGAGAGAAATGAAGATTTGAGGAGAAGATAATACAAAAACCAGAAATTGGCAAAATTTTGCGTGGGGTGGCAGAGGCTCTAAGAGAGGGGCGGGTGCATTTGCTTGCAGAATTGGATTTGGTCTTTCTTTGACAGAGCAAGCGTTGAAAATTTCTATGCCGGCTCATTCAACGAGTTCGGCACGGCTCTCGGGTCATAGGTGGCATTTTCGCAGCGAAGACTTTCTTTTTCTCTTTTTCGATCGTCTCGATTTGTTTTTACACATAGGGTCAAGTCGCTGTACGTTCTTCTTAAGCGCTTCACTCTCCTCCCTTCTGCTCGCATGCAGCTATGAAAGCACGTGTATATGTCCGGCTCTGGCCGAGCACGAATCTATCGCGAAGGTGTTACTGGCAGAGATCGCTACAGAAAGACTTCTGGAGGAAAAGAGAAAAGAGATTCTCTCCTCCCTCGGGGCCGTAGAGGAACTCTGGAACGCCTTCGACTGGCTGGATTGCAGGTCGATCGGTTGCATCATCATGCACTAAGTCTTCTTCTGTCTGCTTCTTCTTCTTCTTTGGACTGTCATTTCTATCTAAAAAGAAAGGAGGGTCAAGGAGAACGCTCAACCCTGCAGCATGCTGTCTGTCTCTCAGAGACTCCCCATGCTTCCCAACGCGTACATTTCTTCCTCGCTACCCCCGACCGAAGTAATCCTGTCTGCCTGTCTGTCTGCCTGCCCGTAGGTCTCAGACACATTCTCTATCGTTACCAATTTGTCTGTTTGTAGTCCTTCACATGCATGTGACTTTTTAGAATCTGACATATTGTGGTCTGTGCTCAACAGGTAGATGTATCTGAGGAATGAATTTCACGCAGGAGCGAGACCTGTGTGACTCCTGGGGGTGTGTTGGAAATTTTGAATTCGCTCACGGAGGGGAACGAGAATGTGACCTACCTGGAAATCAAAGGGTTCTTTAGACGGTCTGTCTGTCAGGCAGCCATGCAGCCAAGCAGAATTAAGGAGGCAGTGACCTTCCGAGAATGCATTTGATTGCCTCATGGGGAGCTTGTTCGGATGTCATTCGTATCACTTCCAACTGGTCCGCCTGTGTGAATTGCAAAAACCACTGGTGTATTCATTGGTCGATACATTGGTTCGAGCCATAAAAAGCGAAATCAAAGCAGACAGACATATGCCTTATTTAATTGTGCTGCACCTTGTGTGCACGTCTCCCGTTTCTCTGCTTTCTCCTCGTTTTGCTTTTTCCTCCTTGCAGATTTGACCGGAGAAGAGATGCAGAGAGCAGACGGCCGCGAGACCGTCGTCTGTCCTTTGAGGATTTCGTGTTTGCGGTGTTGCCTTTTGGGATGGACGTGGAAGATGCCGCAGGGATAGGCAGAGAAATCGAGAAGATGCGGAAGGAGGGGAGGGTGAAGACGTACCACAAGTGCCCGACTCATAAGGGAATGATGAGACAGGCACACGGGTCAGCTGGGAGGAGCCAGACAAGACCAATAACGTGTTTGTATGAAAATGTCGGTGCGTGTTTCTCTATGTGTGCGCAGACCTCTCGATACCTGATATGTCCAACCAAGAAAGGCCTTTGCATAGAGAGAGTGTGATGTGGCAGGAAAGACAGAAGGCCATCTAATGTGTTGAATGCACAAATTTTTCCTGCTATGATTCATTTGTTTCGGCCTAGTCATGCGATCCGATTTTATTTGCTGCAGTGACGATCTGGACAACACAAGGGGAAATGACAAAAGTGAGTTCACGACCGCTCTCCCCTCCTCTCTTGGCGGAAGAGAGGGAACATCCAGATCTCCTCGTGGGGTGCCCACTCCATCTGGATCACCCTCCTCGACCCTCAAGGGAAGGAGACAGGAAAATGAACGCCCGGGTCCTTCCTCCCACACCAAACAACTGCATGGTGGGCACAGTCCAGCATCACTGGAGTTCTCCTTCTCCTCAAAACAGGTCAGTCATCCAGTCAGTCCGTCACTCAATCTGCCTTCCTGAGGAAAACGAAACAAAAAAATCCCACCGACAGTTGTGAGGCACGTAGGCACGTTCTTTCTTGACGCCGACCAGACAAACGCCTGAGCACTGTCTCCTGGTCAGCAAACAAATAGAACCATCCAAAACAGTCACTTCGAATTTTGATGTGGAGCATGGCCCTCGATCTTTTTTTTTTCTTTCCAGGATACTTACTCTGCACCCTTGTTTCTTTCTTTTTCCCTCTCCAACACCGTTGTATGACTCTTCTGGAGTCCCTGCAAACCTCGATCCATGCATCGATGCCTTCGATCATTCCTGCCTGCAGAACAGCTCCACCCCCCCCAAAGCCAGCCCTCCCGTGGACCCGTCAACGAGGCCGACCGGAACTTCGCTGTTTCATGTCAACTTGGCAAGAGACACACCTCCAATTGCCCCCCTGTGCTGCCCTCTGAGGTCATCTGAGGAAAAGGTCCTCTGTCCCTGTGAGTGCTGTCTGGGCGTATGTGATGACTGTGCCATCGCGTTCCGCTGTCCCCCCCCTTGTACACAAACACCCAACTGCCTCTACACTAATGCAAACCCAGACGGAGTCAACTACTGCAGCTGCTTCCAGCCCTGTGCAGTCCCCTCTCCGATTCCCATGCCGACCATCGAACCCGACCCTCCCCCTCAGGTGCCCTCTCAGTCACCTTCTCCCCGGACCGTCCCTGACTCTCCTTCTCTTCCTTCTCGTCCTCAAAGGCGGGTCGGAGGAGGTCTGCGGAGGATCCCGGGAAGAAGCGCCATTGGGCCTGGGTCTGGGGGCTGGCCCATAGGGAAGTACTGTGGAAGCTGCTGTGACAACTGTAAAGAGGTCAGTCAGTCAGTCAGGCAGGCAGACAGTGCTCAGCAATTGCGTTTTCATGCCCTCTGTGTAGTACTTCCATGGCCGACTGTTCAGTTGAGATTTGGCCCGTGCGATATTGTGTGAGTGACTAGTTGCCCTTAATTGCCATGGCCATCCCTGGTTGCCAGTTTATTTCTTGTTGTCGTCAATGATCTTAATTTGTCTCCTGTGACGTCTGCCTCTTTTCTCGTGGCTGATCTGCAGCCCCTTTCTCCCAGACGTCGCCCCCCCTCTCCAAAAACTGCAAAGGAACTGTGCGCCCATTTCCCTTTCAAGAGAGAGGAGTGGGACATCTGGAGGGCATCCAGAGGGTCTCCTCCCCGCTCTCCAGAGGTCCGAAACCGCTGCTGTACGCATACCCATGCAGTCACACCCACGCCCAACTCGGGCATCTGGACACCCGGAAGGTACCCCTTTCCGCCCGTGCCTGCCAACTCAAGGCAACCTCCAAGCCCCAGCCCGATGACATTGAAGAAAGAGGAGAACGCCCCCCCCCCTCCTCCCCTTCCTCCTCTCCCGCCTGCAACACCGGAATCTCCCCCCCCTCCCACACAACCACCCAAAACGACCCCAGGCATAGAATCCCCCCCCAGCCCCACCCAGCTCCCCCCCCAGCACTACTGGTACCCTCCCTGCCATCACACGCTTCCCGCAGGCTGCTGCTGCTGTCACTGCCGTCTCCCTGGATGCCTCCCTCCAATGAGCCCCGGCATGCCTCCAGCTGTTCACAGTACAACACCGAGGGCAACAGAGACGGTCGACAAGGCGGTCAACACGGAAACCGCACCTTCTCCTCCAGAGGCAGTGCCCTGTCTGCCCCCCTGCTACGCACCCCCTTCCCAAAGTTGCCAATACGTCTTTAACGAATCCCCTTTGCCTCCACTTCCCCCCTGCTTCCCCCAGCGGAGTTGCGAGAGTCCCTGCAGTGTCCCTTCCGCCCCCCCCCCCTGTTGCGGATGGAGACCCGCTAGTAGGCCCAGAAAGCCGAAGGAAAAAGCAGGAGAGAAGATCGAGGGCCCCTCGCACAGGTTCGTTCAGGAAACTGTTGAGGACATCGAACGTGAAATGCGGGAGGCGGAACAAGAAGCAGAAGAAGACAAACACAAACAGGTAGGGTGTAGAAAGAAAAAACACTCTCATACGACTTAGAAGAAAATTAGTCTTTTCTCTACATACGTGTAAACCAGTCGCTTCTCCCGCTTCTCTTCGTCTTTGACTTCTCTGCTTGATTCTGGCTGTTTCTCCATAACGTCTCTTCTGCAAGGCATTTGCGCCCCACTGACAGTCCTTCATTGTACTCTTGCAGATGGTTGACACGTCCTTGTCTCATTCTTTCCTCTTTAATTCTCTGCCCCCCTCTATGTCTGTCTGGTCGAGAGAGAATTTGCCTTTCTCTTCAGATGGAGACCCCCCTGATACCACCCTGCCAGACACCCGCCTGTTGCCCTCCACCACCAGCACCAGGCTCTGTACAGCCCCCCCACTGCTCCATGGTGGGTGAGGTGCATGAGGTTGAGCAGATACACCACCGCGTTTCTTGTCTTTTTGTTCGGATTGCCTCGTTTTCGATCTAGGTGTGGAACAACAAGTCGCGTAAAAGAGGCTCTTTGAATACCTTGCGTCCTGACCTCTGCTCTCTGCCCAGTGCCTCTTTCTTCTGCTTGGAATGAGTGTTGCATGGAGACCTTCGTTCGACTTCATTCTGCAGTCGTCTTCCTGTCCTCTGACCTTCTCGTGCTGCGAGGGCATCCCCTGGGAGTGCCTCTATGGACCCTCGTGCAATAGTCTCATGACACAGGTAAGAGGAAAGAAATTCATTCCACTGGGATCGTATTGTCCCGATCGACTCTCTTTGTCTCTTTCCCCCCTAGCTGTCACTCCGTATTCTTCTGTCTGCCGCCCTGTCTCCCACCACCACTTCCCTCCCTCCTCGTGTTCCCTTTTCTCTTCTTCTTGGTTGCATGCGCAAGGCCAGAACTCAAGAAACTCTACCAAAAAGAAACACCCTACCTGTCTGTCCAAATTTTGTTCATTGGCGGGAGAGGATAATTTCACTTTTACTGAAATTTTCCGGCTGTCTGGGTTGTCTTCTCTGCTACCACGTTGTCTTTTTGTTTGAAATAAACCCTGTGAATGTCTCCGGCAGAGACTCACAAGGGGGCAGACGGAGGGGCAGTCAAGCAAGCAGACACACGCACACGCCCACGATCAGACAAAGACGAAGAGGACTGTATGTCCCTCTCTGTCTCGAAATTTGGTTCGCTCCTGATCTACTTTCCTTCATCTTTGCTGCATAATTTCATTCAACTATCCATACAGGACTTCCAAGCATCCCCTCGTTACACAGAGGAGCCCGCACAAGCACCCCCTCGGCTTGTGGGGCAGTGCAAATCCTGCGGGTTGGTGCTTCAGTGGGCACCGGGGTTTTCTTGGTTTGTGCTGTCCCTCCACGTCTGTGCGCAGTAGTGCGTGGATGTATGAGTGTGTGTGTGTGGGTGTGTGGGTGGGTGGGTGGGTAGGTGGGTGTGGGTGTGTTCTACAGTCAGGGCGTGCATTCTAATGCATCAATCCAGCTCGGGCCAGTCTTTGTTTCCGAATTATTCTATGTAACTGAGGGTTCTTTGTCGAACAGTAATGCAACCAGGAGCAGGACTAGACATGAATACGCCGAGGGTATACACGGGCTGGTCCGGCTACAGAGACGGCCAATGACTTCATTCCAGACCTGCACGATCGAAGGTTCTGAATTTTTTGTTGTGATTCAGGATTGTGTCAGGTATCTCCAGTGTTTTTGCTGAGACGTGCGTGTCACACTGCATCCATTGCGAGGGAGGAAGACCATTCCCCAGACGCATACGCAGCTCTCCTGCTCAGGAATCTCTACTGCATCCGTGCAGGGCGCTGACCGATATCACTTATTGGAGATGTGATATCTGCACGGGCCCTCATCATTGCCTCACATAGCTCGACCTCAACGTGTCCCGCTGTGCTGCCCCGTATACATATGCTCTTCTTTCCAGCTTAACAATTTTCCGGAACGGAGCAGCGGAGCTAAAATCAAACGAGGTGGCCTCTTTCAGTTTCTGCATTTAATTTTTACTGTTGTGGTCTGGCCGCGTATTGAACTTATATAAGCTGAGTAGTAATTGAAGGCCTGCCAGTGGAGCGTAGTCCAACAATTCATAAGATATACTAGCTTGTATAGGATTACAATTATGTTTTGTTTAAAGGCCCAGGGTACTAGACATGATATTTTTACCGTTTTCCAAGCTAGGCTTAGTAAATTCCGTCACGGTTAATGAACTACGAATGCATACATTATATAATACATGGACTGTTATTCGATTGCTATTGATGCACGATGGCTGCTGGCTATTAAAGTCACCTGATTAAGATGGTAATCATGATAATACTACATAGCTTTTATCTTTTTAATAGTAAGCCTCAAACCTAGCCTCAAGCTCTGACTCTAGCTCTGACTATATAGTACATACCTAGCATAGGCTATAACTACATACGAACCTTAGATTTTTTTTATCGTTTTTATTTTTTCCTTTTCGTTTTTAAAATTTAATCCAGCAAACTTTGAATGTATAAGAAAAATTACTAGGAAATTTAAAAAATGAAATAATTTAATGTATAATCAATTATAGTGCTAAAAAGAGATCAGTTTTATATTTTTTATCACATAATATTAATATCTTAAAAAAATAATAGAAATGTCTAAGGAAACGTTTTAAAGACCTAATAAACTTGTTACTAACTAGGATACAAAATTATTTTCTAATGAATTGATTTGTCAGTCCAGCGATTAAACCGGTTCTGTAACTTCTGTTCTTGTCACATACATGTATTACTAGGCCAAGAAAGAAAAAAGAAAGGGAGACACAAATAAATAATCAGAAAAACAAAAAATACTTCACCCGTCTCGCTTCACACAGAACTGCATGAATCCTCCTTTGAACATGAGTCAGACTCAGAGCATATACCCGAACTTGAACTACATGATCCCACACAACGCAAGGCACACCGCAACGTATAATAAGACAGTCAGCACAGGGAAGGATCGAAAGAGGTAGAGTGCTGACTGCCTATCACTTAGAAAGAAAAGGGGTCGAGTGGAGTGGAAAGATGGATGGAGATGTAGGTAGACGGTACAAGGAAATGTACCGTGAAGATCAGTGAGAGAGCTATAAATGTACATAGAAAACTTAGTGGAGATGTCCCCATGGAGAAATCTCGTGCAGAGACTTAGAGAGAGATCTCGTACAGAGAAGTTTGTTCGACAAGGACTCTTTGCAAAAACCTTGTATTTATTGTTTATAATGTTTTGATTGCCTAGTTTGATTGCTTGCATACATAAGATTGCATGCATTTGTGCTGCATGGATTTACTGCGGATCAATACGTACTGTAACAGTGTCAAGTGCCCCGGCGTGCCTGATTGATTGGCTTGCATGGGCGCGGTGCATACGTGCGGAGGCCGCGGCTTGATGCTTGGGCCTTTCTATGGTCGTGAGTACAGTGGTTGCATAGGTAACACTTTATGTGTATTCCTCTCTTCGCAGCGGTAACATAGGAGGTAGATGCGATGGTAAGTATACGTGCGTGTCTTTTCTTATGTCTGTGTCGTGTGTGTCTCTTTACGCAACGCAGCACCCTTGACGCCAGTCACCAGATTCCGGTGCGGGGCAAGAATCCAGCGTGGCAACGGGTGTGTCGAACGTGCCCGTCGAGAAAATTCATTCATAAATTCATGGCAGTTCCACTTGCATGGGTCATACGCGTATAGAAAAAAACGAGGGTCGAACTTTATCTCTGCCACAGTCACCATCTCCTCCAACAAAGTCATGTCCGTCTCTCCCAGCTCGACCTCTTTCCATTTTATGTGGGCTTCAGGTCCATCCACAGCCCCCGGAGCCCTTCGACACTGTACCTCCTCAGTCCCATACTAATACTCACGTCGGGGAATGCTAGGCAAAGACGGACGAAACACTTCTACCCCGGTATGAAAAACCCCCTGATCTTTGTTCCAGTTAATTCTTAAAATTCCTACTCTCAAAACACTTACTCAGAGGATACAAACACACTTTCACATATGTAGGCTCTCTCTTTCTTGTCACTCGGATTTCTTTTACCACATCCTTTGCTTCTTTTGCATCTTTGATGAGGTGGTCTTTCATTTCTGGATATGCAAGGATGTCATACCAAAGTGTTTCGATGGGATGAGGAAGAGGGAAAAAAAGGTGGAGGATATGGTCGAGCTGCGGATCATAGAAGATTGGATTGGCTCGAATTTGTGGTTGAAGGCGTGGAAAGAGTGTATGTGTGTCTCTGGCTGTTCATAGGGTCACTGGGGTGGTTGGAAGTGGGTGGACAAAGATGGGTGTTTGAGGTGGGGTTCGGGTGGTTGTTCTGTTTGGGATACGGACAGGCGGCCGAGAAATGAATGTGCGCGTGTGTCGGGGATGTTAGTGTGTGTTGGGGTGTGTGAATGTGTGGGGGGCATGTGTTGGCATTTGAGTGAGTGGGGGTGCAGGCTAGGGTGCAGGGAGCAGTACGGTGATCTGACGCTGAGGAGGCGCGGCGGGGGGTGGTTGTCAATGATTGGCTGGCGGAACGAGAACGACACGTGCCACGTGGCATCCGATAATGAATCCTCTTGTAAGTGCAGAAGCGACAAGGAATTGCAAAAATGAAAAGGAATGAAAATTACGCAACGCAGATTCATGAAAAGAAAAAGAAAACAGTGTAAAAAAGGAAATACCACGTTGCATGACGCACATAAAGCAGGTGGCGCCAGCTGGGACGGTCTCGAGGTCGGATGTCCTCTTCTCAGCCTCAGAAAAGCATTCAGAAGATTTCAGAAGCACCAAGAAAAGCGCCAAAGCAGGCACCAGAGGAGTCCCGACGCGGACACGAGATCGACCCGGTCATTGGATACAGTCAAGGTCTCGGAGACGGTGGCAGTGGTCTCAACATTAGGGGGGCTGGTCTCAGTGACGGTGTGGGTCTCACATCTGTAGAGCTTTCGGACGGTCCCAGTCATGGCAGGTCCAAAGACATGGAGGTGGTGTTGTCCGTCTCCACGGGGATCTTCCCGTAGGTCTGGGTGGCGGAGGTCATGGAGGGACCCTCAACGATGATGGTCATGTGGACGTCATGCGACTTCAGTGCAGGCACCCGGATCTGCGATCTCTTCGGCTTTGAGGGGGTCGACACACCCTGCAAATTTAAAGGGGGGAGGGAGAGAGACAAGAGGGAAAAGAAATGTCAAGCGATGCCAAGCAACACACTGAAACACACAAACACACACCCTCACCCAGTGGCACACTCACACCCAGTGGCACACCCACACTCAGACAGAGGGAAGGGGGGAAGGGGAAAAGGAAAGGGCGCAGGCAGGCAGGCAGAAAGGGGAAAGCCGTTTTCTTTCTTTCTTTCTTTCAGTTTATTTCTTTCCTTCAGTTTCGTTCAGTTTCTTTCTTTCTTTCTTTCTTTCTTTCTCTCTTTCTTTCTTCCTTTCTTTCTTTCTTTCAGTTTCTTTCTTTCTTTCAGTTTCTTTTTTTCTTTCAGTTTCTTTCTTTCTGTCAGTTTCTTTCTTTCTTTCTTTCTTTTTTCTTTCTTTCTTTCTTTCTTTCCATTTCTTTCTTTCCATTTCTTTCTTTCTTTCCATTTCTTTCTTTCTTTCTTTCTATTTCTTTCTTTCTTTCTTTCTTTCTATTTCTTTCTTTCTTTCTTTCTTTCTATTCTTTCTTTCTTTCTTTATTTCTTTCTTTGTTTCAGTTTCTTTCTTTTTTTTTTTTTTTTTTCTTTTCTTTCTTTCTTTCTTTCTTTTTTCTTTTCTTTTCTTTTCTTTCTTTCTTTCTTTCTTCTTTTCTTTCTTTCTTTTCTTTCTTTTCTTTCTTTCTTTCTTTCTTTCTCTGTTAACGCAAGTCAATCCAGACGCATGGGACTACTGCTTGACCTGCTGTCTCCCACTGCATTCGAACTATTCTTATCCCTCTTATCCTCAGCATATCTCAGCACCTCTACCCTCCCTCCGCCCCAGTCCACCTCTTTAGAGACATAACGGAGAGACAGACAAAATGAGGACAAAAAGCTTGCATGTCAGTGAGCAGAGTCTAGATACTCTCCAACCACCACCAGGCCTAGCGCACGCACCTCCTTCTGACGCTGGAGGTCCTCACGAGTCTTGGTCTCCGTCACGGTGCGGGTCTCGTATCTGCAGAGCTTTGGGACGGTCTCTGTCACGGTAGAGGAGTCGTATGGGGTGGATGGAGTTGCATGGTGGAGATGCAAGAGGAGTCGCCGGACTCAACGGTCACCGTGTCGGTGGAGGCGGTCCCCAGGAGGACTCAGTGCGGTGAAAGGTGATGGGGGCGACGGACTCAGAGGTGGTCTCCATGCGGAAGCCAATCTCCTGTACAGTCATGGTGGCCTTGCTCTAAACGGTGGAAAGTCTCTCAGAGTGGGTAGTCTCAGAGATGGTCTGGGTGGTGTAGGAGGGGATGGAGCAGACGGTCTCAGTCATGGGGACAGAGGAAGAGACAACCCTGGTGGTGCAAGCGAAGCCGTCCATAGAGCCAGATGCGAAGTCGGAGCCGGAGCCAGAACAACTTTGGGGCTCGTAGGTGGTGGAGTACTTAACAAGAGTGTTGGGGGAGACGGTCTCGGTGGTGAAACAAATAGAGATGGAGTGGGAAGTCTCGCGGGTGGTGCGGGTCTCGTTAGTCTGCTCGGTCTGCTCAAAAATGGTGGCCTTGAGTCCGTCCTGAGTGAAGTAGGTGGCAGTCTGTCACTGGAGTTTGTCACAACCCTGTGATTGCTCTCAGGGAGGCATCCAGAGGCCTAGCCAGAGGCCGCAGTGGAAGTACCGAAGGTGCCAGAGGAGGCATCGGACAGACGCAGTCAACATCATCGTTGCATGGACACGGTCTCGGAGAGGGTGTCACTGGAGTAAGAGAAGAGAGTGGGGACGGCCTCAGGATAGGTGGTGGGTCTGGTGGACTCTGAGTCAACCTCCACATTCACGTCGTCATGAGCGGTGAAGATCTCCTCGGTGGTGGCGGTCTCAATCACTCTGCGAGTCGAGTCTCTGTGGAGCTTGGGGACGGTCTGCGTGACGGTGGAGGACTCGTAATGCAGTTGGTGGTAGGGGTCTCCACGGGAACGTTCCCTGAGGTCTTGGTGGCGCAGGTCATGAAGGGACCGTCTCCGATGACGGGACGGCAGGTAGGACAGACGCCAGACTGACCATGCAGAGGTCCCCCCAGAGCGTAAGAGGCTTCTGGGACTAGAGCCCCGAACGTTGAAGAGCTCCGTCTCGACGTGTGTGGAGGTCACTGGGACGTCACGAGCCTTGACAGAAGGCACACGGGCCGTTGTGCATATTCCGGTGGCGTTCGGGCCAGAGGAGACGGACGGAGATCGCATGGTAGAACGAGGCGTCGGAGATCTGGTGAGGGAACCGTTCTGGGATCCTTGCATGATTGTCGGAAAGTGCAAACACCCTGCAAGAAGTAAAGCCAGAGGGCAAGAGGAGGGAGGCAAATGGAAAACTGGAATTCAAAGAAAACCGAGAAGCCAGAAAAAGACCGGGGACGCAAAAAAGGCTGAGTGGAGACGGCTAGCTGTCTCCTTTCACTTCTCTCCCACTTTTTCTTTTTCCTTCTTTTTTCCCTCTCGATTTGAAGCGATGCAGCTCGGCACATGAGTCGATCCATCGGTTTTCCTTCGCCATCCTTTTTCATGTGTGCTTCTCTGCATCGGTTCGGTTCGAAGGCAGGACGTGTCTCCTTTGTTTAGGACCTCAGGGCCGTGCATATTTCCTTAATTGTCTCTCTCACTTCACTTCATGGCAGCAAGTCGGCAGGGACATAAATAAATCCGAAGAACTTACTTTGCCGTTATAGGGGCGGCAGGGCCTCTTTCCTAGGTCCGGTGAACGCTCACACAAAAGATTGCCGAAGGAGGCAGCGGCAGAGAGACTCAGTGCTGTCGGCGTCAGAAGAAAACAACTCACGGAGAGTCTCCAAGCAGCGTAAAGCGAGAGACAAAAACCAGAAAAGCAGGAAAACTCTCTTAGACGATGAAATACTAATGCTCTGTGTTTTTGTCGGATTCGAAAAATGTGGAACAGTGGAAGGAAGCAGAAGGAAGATGAAGGAAGGCCCACGAAAAGGAGGTGCAATGGAGGTGCATGATTTTCGAGTTCGTTGCGCGCGGCCTCGCGACAGCATGCATGGAACAAAAGTTTACCCGTCATGAATTTTGCGCCACTCGCGATCTATCCATACTCACCAGACTGACGATGACTCTCTTCCTTTTGCAGCCCTTCGATCGCCGAGGCGTCTTTTCCCACGATGGCACAGTTCTCTCCTTGGAGCAGAGCTGGCGTGAAGAAGGTCAGGAGGAAGAAGAGCTGTGGCATGTTGTGGGGAGGAAATTGAGAGACTTGCTCGCGTTCTACCCGCGTGTTGCATGACTGTGCCCGCATGCTGAGTCTGCCGTGTGGTTTTCTGAAGACAGGACGGAGAGGAGTCATCTTCATCTGCTTCTAGATGCCTACTCCAATTGCATGAGCGTTTGGTGAGGAAGTCCAGAGGGGTTTGTTTGCACGTCTACGAACAGCAAGTCCGTCTCCTGGGCCCGAACTGATGTTGCAAAGGGAGGAGGGGGCGGCTTCCTCTGCCGGGCAGGGAATGTCCTCTGCTGGAGCGCAGCAGGTATCGTCCAGCCAGGATCCGGCAAAGAAGAAGAGGAAGCAGCCAGAAAAGGAGAAGAAACCTCCCAAGGAACGACCACCTCCAAAGAAACCAAGCGCATCCGAGACCAAAACAGATTTACGAAAGCGGAAGAAAATTTCAGCAGATGCCTGCGCTTTTTACATTCAAGTAAGTCAACTTTGCCTGTTTGGCATCTTCAGAGAGATCCGCAGAAAAAACAAATGAAAGCAATTCTTCCCACACATCATTCTTCCTCATTCCGTAACCCCAACCAATTCTCTCATTTCATCGTAGCCGCACGTTTTCTCTCGTTTCGACCTTTTCTTACTGGGCTTTTTGCTCTCCCACATCCATCTCTGAGTCTTGCTTGGCCTTCTCCGCCTCTCTTCTTCGCACAGGAAAACCGCCACACCCTGAGCGACCAGTCATACCTCTCCCCTCCGGAGGTGGCCGTCATTCTTCGCACACGGTGGCGCCAGTTGCCAGAGGCAGAAAAGGCAAAGTGGCAGAAACAGGCGGACGAGGAGGCAGAGAGAATTGCGGAAGAGAAGAAGGCCGCTAAACAACAGAAGGACAGAGAAAGGAGTCGGTCAAAGGCAGACGAGGCACGTCCTGAGAATGGGAGTGGGGCAGCTGCTTCTTCCTCTGCTTCTGCTCGTCGGAACAGCGGAGGGAGGGGGGGGGTCCTAGTCAGGGGGGTGAGAGGTGGAGAGCCTCCCCTTCCTCCTGAGGTGCTCCAAGCTCTCGGAAACGGATCTTCTGCTTCCTCTTCCTCGTCTTCTTCCGCTGCCGCTGCAGCCTCTTCTTCTTCTCTTTCTCTTCGTGGAAGAAGGAGCGGTGGGGACGACGAGCAAGATGAGTCTGCAGGAGGTAGGTCTGTTGGGGTTGAACTTTTTTGGGGTAGTTTTTGGAAGTGTGTGTTTCCTCGCTCTGCCCGTAGACAAGGAAGGGAAAGGCAAGAGTATCAGGTGAGATCGAAGAACGAAGAAACTTCCCTCGTGTTTGTCTCTTTTCTTCTGCTGAGTGACCCGTCCGATCTCCTTACCCGAAGGAAAGAAAGAAAGAAGGAAAGAAGGAAGGAAGGAAGGAAGGAAGGAAGGAAGGAAGGAAGGAAGAGGTTCTCGGGTGGTTGTATCACTGGAAGCATGAAAGCTGGAAGGCTCCCCGTTGGGATTGCTTGTCTGCTTCTGGATTTTCAATTCAGTCTCGATCGTTTATAATTGCAACGTCTGGATGGATGGAAGGAACTCGGAAGAGTCAGGAGAGAAAAAGAAAGGCACTCGTGCCCTTGCCTGTGTGTGTGCCTGCGAGGCTACTGGAAGCCTCTCTGGGATTTTTGGGGGACGCGTTAACATCTGACTTGCTTGACTTCCTTTCGAAGAGACAGGTGATGGCAGAAGGACGGAAACATGAAAGTTTTGTTTTGCGTGTGCTTGATGATGTACTCGTGCAGGTGTTCCTCTTTTTGCGATTGTGAAGGCCCAAGCGCCGTCTCGAAAGATGCAGAGCATTCTGGGTGAGGATGACGAAGCGGGGGCGCGTGCGGGGGAGACGGCAAGCAGGCCGAGAGAGAAAAGGGGGAGAGCTGCGGCAATCTCGTCCTCTGTCGAGAAGGCTCCCGGAGAAGCGGAGAGGGCGGCGCTGGAGGCTGAGGGGGACTTGCAAGAGGGACCTGAGGTGAGTGCCTTGTCTGGGGGGGGGGTGACAGACACGCTGCGTGTCAACGGACATGTGCGCGCGAGCGAAAAGGAGAGAGACAGAGAGCACCTTTTGCTTCAACCGACTTGTTCACATAGCATATTTGGGAAAAGCGCCAGACTGCGTGCATTCAATCATTTTTTTGCAGGCCAAAAAGAGAGAGTCGGTGGCAAGAGTGAATGGAGAGAGTCTGTGTTTGAGGGTGGATTTAGATGACTTTAGTCTCCAAGTGGTGAATGTCTTGCTTTGTTCTCCGGCTCTCTCTCTCTCTCTCTGTGTGTGTGTGTGTGTGAGAGAGAGAGAGAGAAAGAGATGCGCGTTTCGTATAATCTGCACAAGTTCATTTTTTGGCGCTCGTTTCATTTGGCAACGAAGTTGTGTGCATGTGGTAAATCGTTCTTTCGTTCTTGCGATGATGGCATGCAGGAGGGCTGGGCCGCTCCCTCGTTCCACATTATTGACGGGGAGATTCGTCTGGTGGAGAGCTCCCTCACGGTAGACACTTCTCAGTATGGGTGGGTGGGTGGGTCTGTATGCATTGCACGCAGGAGAAGCGACAAAGGGAGGGGAAAGGAAAGGAAAGGAAGGTGGATCTGGGAGAGGAGTTTCACTATTGAGGTGTTTTTCTCTCTTTTTTTTTAATGGTTCCTTTTGGCTTTTCGTTCCGCTTTTTCCGTCTGTCTTTCTTTCTGCCTTCCTTCCTTGATGAAAAGCAACGCAGAAACGTGAATTTTCTCTGCCTGTCTGTCTGTCTGTCTGTTGTCTGCTGTGTGGTGTCTGGTCAATCGGTCAGGTTCTCCATCGGACCAGACGGGGACGAGCTTGCGGGCAACAGAGGTCTGAGGCTTCTCTTTGAAGGCGCACACACGGAAGAGGACGTTAGGGGAGAGGTGGGTCCATCCGTCCGTCCGTCTGTCCGTCTGTCTGTCTGTCTGTCTGTCTGTCTGTCTGTCCGTCCGTCTGTCTGTCTGTCTGTCTGTCTGTCTGTCCGTCCGTCCGTCCGTCTGTCTGTCTGTCTGTCTGTCCGTCCGTCTGTCCGTCCGTCTGTCTGTCTGTCTGTCTGTCTGTCTGTCTGTCCGTCCGTCTGTCTGTCTGTCCGTCCGTCTGTCTGTCTGTCTGTCTGTCTGGAGGTGGAGAGGCAAGGGGCGCTTAACTCTCACCTTTCGGGCCCCCTGCCCACGCTGTTTGATTGTTGGGGCTGTTCCTTTGTCTTTGTTCTTTCTTTCTTTTTGTCTGTTGTGTTCATGAAGAAAAGAAGGGAGAAGAAGAAACATATAGTCTGTCAAGGCGGCGTAGCTGATCTCCTCTTTCTGGGGATGAATCGGATTGCGCCGGTGACCTTCACAAAAGGTTCGTTTTCAGCTTCCGCCTCATGTGAAGGCAGACAAACCAGCAGAAATCCCTGATCGTCTCCCGAAGACAGTCATCTTCCAGAATCCCAGGGTCCTTTCTACCATGCCCCAACATACTTCGAGGGCAACACTCACGATCCACTCGGATCCTCCCTCAGTCAGTGTACGTGAAGACATGTCTGCCCCCCTTTTACCCCTCCGCAAGAACATATGAAACTCCTCCCTACGGCCATGATGGGGTAGCTAAGTGGCCCACAGCAGACGGTTGGGGGTACCAGAGACCTGGAGTCGACTCAGCGGGTTTCGCTTACCTTCGATCTGCTGGAAGGGTGGGACCATTTTTTAGTGGATGCGCCCGCCTAACAGAGAACGTCCATCTCTGCAAAAAGCAACTGAGCGAGCGCGCCGTCCTGGGATTGAGCTCCCCGGGGCACCCCTGATTTGACCGTTGGGGGACGGCGCGTCTATTATTCAGCTTCCGAACCGACCAATCAATCAATCCAACCTTCTCCAAAACCCCTTCTCCACCTCAGGAGACCCGCAAAGGGGACCCCCCGCGCAACCCGCCCCTCCCTTTGACTGGTCGCGCCATCGCAGCTGGTGTGCCTATCTCTTCAATCCAGGACAG
>JAHBMJ010001697.1:0-21404 GCA_018398765.1 Chromera velia
AGAGGGGGAGGGAGAGGGAGGGAGAGGTAGACACAGATATAGGTATGCTGAGGCTTGGACAAGAGAGGTTCCTTTCTGACAGTTCAGACCTCTACTTAGCAGCGGTAGAGAACAGCACCACAACACAGAAACAACACTGTCAAACAGGGTGGACTGCAATAAAAAGAAAGGAGAGCAGGGGTGTAAAAGTAGAGAAAAGTATGTGATCTGGGTAAAAATGCAGGGGGGTCTGAGGGGGGGCGCATTTTTACCGACAACAGCCCCTTCTCGGTAAAAATGCAGGAGGCTGGGAGGGGTGGTGTATACAAAGCAGCAGAGAAAAGGACAGAGAATAACTTTTTGACACACATTAGACACAGAAAAATTTCAAAGTGGGAGTAGAGGGGGTGCATTTTTACCGAGCAGGGACCGTTTTCAGTAAAAATGTGCCCCCCCCCAGATCCACCTGCATTTTTACCCACGACTGACTAAGATCAAGGAATTCAACCAAGACTCACTGAAGCAAGACTGACCATCGTTGGACTTCTGCTCGAGGCTCCTACGATTGTCCAAGTACTTGAAGCATAATTGAAGACGTACCTGCATGCAACATCACATGCAAGTATCTGCATGAGAATCAGATCGACCAAAGAGAGATCCCACATCATGGGTCTCCTGGACAGACTAAGGAGGCAAGGAACGGAACACAAAGTGCATGAGAAGTGAACACAGAAACTCTGAATGCCTGCCAAGTTAGCCTGTCTCTATGATAATTTCGAAAATTCTACCAGGACGGGGCTGATCTGGGTCAAGATATGGACAGACCCATTTTTACCGAGATCGGCCCTTCCTCGGTAAAAATTTCAAAATCGTCACACAGACCATATAAGAAAACAGGCTTCCAGCAATTCATAACTTGCTTCTTTGGAACCCCAAAGCTCGATTCTTGCTTCCTTAGACGACCCAGGGGACGCTGTGTCGGTATGTGTCAGTCTGTCATGGGTTTGTCCATTTTTACCAAGATCGGCCCTTCCTCGGTAAAAATTTCGAAATCGTCACACAGACCGTATAAGAAAACAGGCTTCCAGCAATTCATACCTTGCTTCTTTGGAACCCCAAAGCTCGCTTCTTGCTTCCTTAGACGACCCAGGGGACGCTGTGTTGGCATGTGTCGGCCTGTCATGCATGGGTTGAAATTATTCATATGTATGTATGATACAAAACCATTGTCATGATTCCTCTCATCAAGAGCTATCTTTCCCTACCAAATGGACTTGCCTGAGTTGAATCTCAGTTGATAGAGGCCTCTTAGCCCCCTTTCTCCTGGTGTTGCTTCGACGCACGCAGCCGACTTTGCCTCTGTCGGCAAATAATCGGGTCTGAAGTCTGTTATCCATCTTGAAGGTCCACAGGTTCAAAACTGCGGAACCCTGAACCTCTGAGCAAATGGACTTTTCCCACATAAATGTTGCTACAAAAAGCGCTCTGTCAGATGTTTTCTGACAGTTTTAAAAGATGTCTGACAGAGCGTTTTCTCGGTTTTGATTTTTTTTTCGGGAGTGCACTTTCGGGGCTCTGGAGGAGACGGGTGTTGCTGGCTCACCTCGGGTTGGCATGAAGTAGAGCTTGGAGGTGGGTCCAGTGGACACCAGCCATCTTAGTCTTATTTTCAACGTCTTCCTGCTTGCTGCTTCTCCTCCTGTTCAAGTGGGGAAGGGCTGCCGGCCTTATCTAAGTATTAAAGTACTGCTGCCCTCATCGCTCTCCTTACTCTTTCCTTGTAGGTCACAGTCTTGGGAGCCCCGGGTCAACCCCCAGGTCAGCCTGTCCAGACCTGCTGCTTTTTAGGCTCTTGGTTTTGTCCTTGGAACCTTGTGCGTGCAGAATAAGCTGGACAGAAGTGCTTCCTTGACTACATAAAGCGTGAACGCCTGTCCCTCCGTGTTTGTAGGTGTTGGTGGGCGGAGACTTGGGAACACCTGCAGGTCAGTTAAGGAAGCACGGCTTGCTCTTTCGCTTTGTATGATGATTTGCTTAGCATCCAGCTTCTTTGTCCTGCTAGAAGCTTGACAGAAACGAACAAGGGAGGTCACTGAGAGAGGGTTGATGGAGAATCTGCTGGAGCCTCCATTTTTTGACCGCCTCTTCTGAAGCTTTGCACAGCTCTCAGTCGTGCCAGACATTTTTCCACCCAGACCAATCGCTCAGCTTTCATATATTTGAATGTCTTCCACTTGCTCCATGTGTGTCAGTCTTTCAAAGCGGTCCATACTATCCCGACGCAAGTGCTACTTACTCGTTCATCCTTTCTTATTTGTGGCACTCCGTACTGGTCTCCTTCTGAACATCTGGATCTACCTACAGACCTGTCCTTCTTTTTTACAGTTTCTCATTGACACACACAGAACGATTTGCAAGCTTTTATGCTGTGTAGTGTGAGTTCTTTATGAATAGAATTATGTTGTCTCTGTGCTCTGTTCTTAGGATTCCTCTCTGACCCCTGCTGACCATCTCCTATCCGGTCTGACCAGCCTAGCTGTGAAGCCCTCCTTCCTGCACTGTTTCTCTTAAAGAAGAAGCAATTCTTTGTACTTGATTGGTAGCGCTAAACGTTGCTGTTGAGCGTATCCATTAGTGTTATGTCTATGTATTTCTTTGCAGGTAACATTCACTAACTTCCACATGCTGCGGTGATCGTAATTTTTCCTACCATGCACCTTAGCTAATCAACCAGTCTTTTGAGCACATTTGAGCAGACTCGCACAGAAGTAGCGATTTTAAATGCTCTAAAAAGCTTTAGATTGCTTTAAGTAATCCAGTTTTACTTTATAATGAAGCTAGAATATAGTAAATTTAAAAGTCACTTTAAATTCTACTAAGTCCTACTTTGGAGTCCACTCTATTGTAGGTGACTTCCACGCCTTCGTTTTTCCCTTTTTTTTCTTCTTCCAGCTCTGCTTTCTTTTTTTTTTCTTTTTCAGTCTCTTTTGACCTCTTTTTTTTTGTTTTTTCTCATGACATTGTTCAGAGATTCAGTTCTCCCCATCGCTTCCCGTGTCCGTGATTCAGAACTCATCGGGTTACGAAGCTTGACTGTGGCTTCGCAGTGACTGTTCAACCTGCCCCCGTCAGGTTGGCGTTGCCATCACTCCCCCTCCGGGTCCTGCTCATATTCACTTCTTCTCAGGGTTGCTGTCTCTCCATGTTGACTTTGTATGCAAGATTGCCTACCTGTGTGCATTCCTTTTTATCTCTTTTCCCTCTTTTGTTCTTTTTGCATTTGCTTCTTGGCTCTTTTCTTTCCCCATGTGATTGCCTTGCTTATCTTGTCTATGAGTGTGTGTTTTCGCCTTCGGATTTCGCTCTTTCCTCTTTTTTTATTTTTTTTCATTTCTTCCTCCTTGCTCATTTGTGTCTTCTTTTCATTTGTTTTATTATTTTCTTCCTTCATCTTTTTCTTTTCATCCCTCTTCTTGTTCTATTATTTTTTTTTTCTTTTTTTCTCTTCGTTTTCTCTTCCGTCTCTTGCTCTCTTTCTTTTCTTTCTCCTCTTCGGCCTTTCCCTCCCTCTTCTTCTTCTTCTTCTTCTTCTCTTTTTTTTTTTTTCTTTCATTAACATCTTTCGATGTCTGAGGCTTTCCCTCTGGTTGTCTGACTAATCTCTTTTTTTTTTTTTTATTTTACATCTGCAGAATCTGATGTTCGAGGCACTTCCTCTTGTTGATTGACTAGTCTGACTTTCCTTCTTTCGTTGCCTTATCCCTTCCTTCCCTTATCTTTCGGAGCTGCCTGTCACTCTTCTCAAATTCATTCCCCACCCTGTTCCCCTTGTCTCCCGCTTCCCTGTCTCCCGATCCCCCAGTTTGCAGAGCAGAAACATTCATTCAGGCGTGTTGTTCAGCAACAAACAAGAAGGGGATCAGGTAACTTCTATTTGACTCTGAGCATGAATACCGTTTGATTCATCAATCTTTTCCGTTCACGCGCAGACTGAGATGGGATAGAGATTGAGAGAGATAAGAGAATGGACGAAAAAGGGTTCAGAGGAGGGAGAGAGATAGATTTTGAGTGAGACGCAGTCACATGTTCAGGTGGAGTCGAGATGCACGCCGTCACTTCCGTGCATGTCGGAGGAGAGAGGTACAGAGGAGAGTTAGGGCAGTGGTCCAGTGTTCAACAGCAGCTGCATGTTGCCTCCATTTGTTCAGATTCCTTTCTCAATGCGCAGTATCCCTCATCCCCATTCTTTTCTTCCTTCTTTCCCATTCCCCTTCCTTACCATCAAATTGGTTTGGTCTGCCAGTCGGCTCGGTTCAACTCACGAGGTGTCCACACGACGTCCCTCAGCATGTCCACCCCCATCCTTCTCATCCCCTGAATCATATAGTCGAGCTCTTTCTGCAGCTCTGGCTTGGCTGTGCACTTGCCGGACCGCAGGCTGTCATAGACACCTTTCGAGTCCAGATAGAAACGGACCCTTGGGAATTTGCCCATCAATTCGTCTATGAGGTAGCATGGTCGCCACGCTTCCCTCACTGTCTGTCTGAGGGCTTCCATCTCTGCTGAGTACAGGTGGTCATGGAGTTTTGTTGACCTTGCTGTCTTGAACACCACTAGGTTCCATTTGTTCCCCTTCTCATGGCTCCACGTTTCATCCCCCCAAAACCCTACAGTCCTCTTCCTGACCTCTTTCGTCTTCGGCTTCCTAGAGGCATCCGAATAGAAATGGACTGCTCTACCTTCTGGGAGGAGAGGGCGGATTTCGATTCTCTCCTTCTCCTGCTGCATTCTAGAGATGACGAGGCCTGCGTTTCGCAGGTGTCTGCGTGTGGGGGTGCGGGTAGATCGCTGCAATTCATCATAAAAGACTCTGCGCTTCCAAAAGAACGACGCAGCTCACCTTAGAATTCCACATGCTGCCCCATACTCTTCCGTCAGGCTGGTGTCTCTTTCTCCCTCTTTCGGCGGTTCTATCATTGATTCGTCCACAGTCACCCTTCTCCCCCCTGCTTCTATGTCTTTCAGATATGTCTTCTTGGAGAGATACAGCTTTCCCCCTTCCCTCTCCATGTTGATGCCTGCGAATCGGTTGCTTCCTCCTTCCCCCAACTCTCCTATGGGGCCCAGTTTTATGTTTTTCCCTAGTTGGGTGAGGGTGGTCAGCATCTTCGCCCCTGCTCCTTGAATGTCGTCTACGTAATGCACTAGGACTTCTGACGCTGCCCTCTTCTTGCATGGGACCCCATTTTTTATTCCGTCATGACCAGCTCCCTCTCTTCTTACCAGTACTGCCTCCTCCACCAATGTGTACTCACTGTCTTTTTGCAGCTCGAACTGCAGAGAGAACACAAACAGATTTCCTGCATGCCTCCTTTCATAGTGCGCCTTCTCTAAGCAGTGGATTGCCTCCGGAATATTGCGCCCGGAATGAGCACAGCCGCTTTTCTTCTGAGCCCCAACCACTGGTCGTCGTCATACTTCTCGGGAAACGGATTCTCTACGGGAAGTTCAGGGAGGCTGACAGGGATTCGGACACCCAAGACCCCGAGACTGTGTTTGTGTCTATCTTCGATCTGCTGGAATGCTTTGACAACATCGACGGAGTAGATCACTTTCCCTATTGTGATCATGTAGGGGAGACCAGTCAGGAGAGACTGCTGAGCAAGAACCCCCGCATATGTGTCGTACACCCGTGGGTCTGCCCCTCCTTTGATCACCATTCTGTCTTTCTCTTTCTCTTCACCCCCCGGTTTCTTCTTCACTCCTGCATACTCCCCCATGTTGGTGACAGCCACCACTTCCTGCCTCGTCACTCTCTCACCAAACACCCCGTTCTCCAACAGTCCACAAAATTCATCCAACCTTGACTTCTTGAACCTGCCTGACTCGATCTCCCCCCGGGTGGCAGGTCTGAGAGACGTACCACTTTTGAACATCATGGCATTGTTCTGCGGGGCTCTTTCTGTTTACTCTCTCTCCTTCTCCTTCTCTTTTCTCCCCGCTATGCCCCTTATCGTCACCCCTTGTACGATAGAGGGCGCTCTCTTCCCTTCTAACTGCTGCTGTCTGCCCATTACCTGGGGTGCCTCTCCTCTCTCCCATTTCTCTCTCTCCCCTGTGTCTGACGCACTCGCACCCCCCGAGGGGCATCTGCCTGTTTCGTCAGTTTGGAGGGCTCTTGGCCCATCGCTTTTGACTCTTCCTTCCACTCGACTCGCTCCGGGGGGACTTGGGGCTGAAGCTTTTGCCTGCACATGTCCTGTGGATTTTGCCGCTTGCATGGACCGTGTGCCTAATGCCTGGCTGGATGCAGATGCACCTGTCTGGCCTCTCTCCTGGTTGCTTCCATTTCCTCCTCTGTCTCTTTCCTCTCCTCCACGCTCATCATTCTTTCCCATTGCTTTGTGAGACTCTCCTTCATTTGACTTGTCGGCCTCTCTCTCTTTTCATGATCCTGTTGCTAGGTCTTGCTGACTGGTAAGAAGCACAGAGAGTCGCAGCACAGGAGAAGAAATCGCTTGTTTCGAGAGACTGATTGACTCTTCATTTCTTCCTAAGAACATAACATTTTTTCCTTTTCATTCTCTGCCTGTTGCCTGGCTTGCCTCCTTTTCTTTCTCTTGTTTATGACTCACTGACTCACTTCGTTCACAAGGAGGTGACAACATCTGTCTCTGCAGACTGACCGATTCAGAGCTTCTTTCCACTCTGACACTTTGCTGACTGGCTGATGATCGGATCGCCGCAGCAGCCCTCTGCTAAGGAAGCGGACTCGGTGGTGGTGTGAGTCCTTGCGCATGCCCGCCTTGTGCTGCTGCTACCGCTTGCAGCTGCACTCCTGGTGCTGCTACGGCCGCAGGTGGCTGTTGCGCATGCGCACTCCCTCTCTTCGCATTTGCTACCTACAACAGGAGTAAGAAGTCGTCATCGCTCGAGTCACTGGAGTTTTTGTCTTCTCCCTTCTCCATTTTTCTCTTCTCTTCTTTCAACTGCTCGGCATTCTCTTTTCCCTCTCTTTCTTGTGCTTCTGGGCTCACCCACACTCCTTCCTCTGCCTGCGGCTCAAGGCCTGTGTCTGTGACTCCTGCAAGCAGAAGTTGGGTGGCCTCATCTACCCCCTCATAGCCCCACGTGGCTAGAGTGCCCTTGCGAGACTGATGGACGTCTACAGGGTGGACTATCTGGACTGTGAAGTCGTTCGGACCTTCACCCCAGATCTTCAACACTCTCACTGCATGCGGAGAAGGTCGAGAGATGTACCACCCCCTTTTACCTGGCAGCTCTTCTGTCTTCTTGGCTGTTTTTGCTCTGTGAGGGGTGAAAATTACCTTGTCCCCACACATGAATTTAAGGGGCGGGTGCTGACCATTCTTCTTGTAGTATGGGGAGGTGCCAAGCTCGTTCATGTGTAGAGCCATGTAGGTCTCGGCTAGTCCTTCCCACAAGTGAGAAAGCACAGCAAGGGGCCACCCTTTCTCCTTCATTATGGTCCTGGCCAGTTGTTTGATCATCTTTACTGCTGTTTCTGCGGGTCCTTGAGATGGGGAATGATACTTCGCACTCTTGTTGAAGTGGGTGTAGGGTATGGTCGCCTTTATCTTTGCCGACCTGAGGACATTCTCATTGTCAAACCTCATTGTGACGATCTGTCTGTGGGGTTTGGGGAGCAGGAGTCTGTTCTGTGCATTGAAACAGACACAGTGATCCATCACGTCACTCTTTGCATTGAGCCCCATCACATCAATCTCCCTGCTGTGCATTTCGACAATCACTGAGAATGGGTACCCAACGAGCTACCCAATGTCATAATACACCAGCTGCCCGTACTCTTTCGCTTCCTTCTCTCTTCTCCCAGGCACTGCATGTGGTGTTCTGTTGACTGCATTTCTGTCTTCACACAGCTCACACTCCCTCCACACCTTCTTCCTCACCTCCTCCTTCATGCTTACCTGCCTTTCTCTGAGGGTAGCAACCAGTCGAGAGAGATCACAGTGTCCAAACCGTGCATGCCACGCCTTCAGCTCGGTGGGATCGGTGAGTAGACGGTAGTTGGTATCTGCACCTGCCTACTTCTGCTTCCTTCGGGTGAAGACCTTTTTGATGAAGGCATGTGTTTCTACTGTGGGTGCTGCAAGCAGAAGAGGAGACAATAGCGGACACATGACAAAAAAAGGGAGGTTTGATCTTCCGTCACCAAACGGCTGAGTGATCCTCAGTCTTCTCCCCTCTCCATCTGCATCTGTCACTGTCACATAATTCTTTCCACTGAGAGGGCCTGGGAGGCCATCATCAAGAACCAGGCCTTTCCCGCAAAGTAGATGTTTCATTCTCTCCCCGGGCTTGGTGAGATAGCAGATCACATCAACTTCACCCAACGCCCCCGTGATTTCGTCCACACCCCTAATTCGCACCACTCTGTAAGACCCGATTTGAATCCCTTCTGCTCTCTCATCACTCACCCCCATGGTGAGCTCAATTGGTTTTTCCTACACAATCCTCCTCGGCTCGATCCTGTCCCTGCACAGAATCGTGTTGCTAGCACAGGAGTCTGTGTATATGTGGTCATCATACTGGGACTAGTTCTTCTGTGTCTTCATCTGGTTTGGCTGGATCACAGTGGGGTGGCTGCGGAACGTTATTTTCGCCTCCGGAGGCTCAAACTACTGCTGTTGAAGGGGCCCAGGTGTGGTCTTCTCCTGTTACTGCTGTTGAAGGGGCCCAGATGTGATCTTCTCCTTGTCTTCTGTGTCTTCGTCTTCGGCAGTGAGTCTTAGTTGCTGCTGTGAGTGAGAGGGAATCGGAGGGAGGAGCTGTATGAACCAGGCCTCCAGGAATGGATCTGACTTCGCGTTTGCATCATCATCAGACTCTTCGAACAATGAAGACAATCCACCACGCGCCTTTCCTCCCGATCTCCCACTGATTCCAGAAGGCAGGACGGGCTTCAACACCATGTTGGCTTGAGGCTGGGGTTGATTCTGGAGGAGGCTCTCTGGCTGCTGTGCAGACGGTTGGTCATTCGGGGCACAAGAGAGGCATAGAGGCAGTTGCCTCTCATTCTTGCAGTAGCGGGCGTAGTGTCCTCTCATTCTGCACTTGGGGCACGTGTTGTCTGCTGTCCAACACTTGTGCGGCGGGTGCGATCGATAATACCCGCAGTCTTGGCACCCACCGAGTGCAGGCGGAGCATTCCTGGGTCTCAGATATTGCTGCGGTGGCTGTTGAGGGTATTGCTGCTGTTGCATCCACTGCTGCTGTTGGTTGAATTGTTGTTGCGGTTCCTGCCTCTGACGGGGCCAGGATTGTTGTCTCATGGCAGCATTGGAGCCTCCATACCCTCTTCTTTGTCTCAGAGAGTCTGGGGAAGCCTAGGAGGCACACCCGCTTACCCTGTGTAGAGGGCTTGCATTTGATTCTACATTTCATCCCTCAGCGCCTGTTGCCAAATGAGGAGACCCAGAGGGCTCTGCTGCTGTTGCTGTGTGGTTGTTATGAGGTTTGCCTTCAACTGTTCTGATCTCTCTCTCTACTCTCTCTCGGCCTCTGACTCCCAACTCAGAAAACACCCCTCGCCGTGCTTATTGATCTCATCGCGGATAGCCTTAATCAGGGGCTGGAACTTATTGTAATCCACCTTGAGTCTAGTCCTGAGTGAGGACACCAGCTTCTGGGGAAGTCTATCCTGCGTATAACGCGCCGCATCCTCATCTGCTACTGTAAGGCCGCACATGTCCGCCAGATCTAGAAGGTTCTCCATGGTAGTAATCAATTTCTTAGGCTTCGCAATGAAGAGAGCCTTGCCAGAGTATTGGCCGACTACCTGGAGGGCTCTAGTTACCTTCTTCTTCTGCATCTGAATAGGTACGCTCCAGTTGGACCTCACCGCTTCCCATACCTGCTTCAAGTATTCTTTGGAATCGTTCTGGCTGTTGGCATCTTGAATCTCCTCCGCGTACCACTTATTCACAACTCCACCTACTGCCTGTTTTTCATCCGGGGCAGACTTCAACGCACTCAAGATCTGGTCGATTTCCCAGAGTCTCTTGCTGTCATTGTCTGCTATGGCTTGGTAGGCTACCGAACCATCCCGCTTGACAAAGCATCTCCTCTGGTAGCGCTCGAACATCCACTCATCCGTGAGGGGAGGGAACAGAGACTTCTTCTCTTCTCCACCCGTCTCTCTGTCATCCATCTTGAATCTGCAGGAATGGGCTTATGAGGAAAGAAAAATTTAGTGCATGCAACGGCCAACCAGCGTCTGTCAGTCTGAGTAGGCTTTTCTGTTGAGTGAGTGAGTCTTTCTAAGGGCCAGGCAATGAAGGATGCAAGCAAAAAATGCAGAAGAGAAGCAGTTTCAAAGAGTGTTAGTATTGGTCGATTGACTTACTGACGTCAGAGTCTGTCTTGATCTCCTCCTGTATGGACGGAATATTGTCTTATTTCCATAACACCAGCGTCCCCTCTAATCTTTTTTTCCCCTTCTCCTTCCTCCCCCTTGAGTTCCCTGCCGCCAGTCTGTCCGATCTCCTCCCCTAGAGCAAGAACAGCCTGCAAGCTCAACGGTTCGAGCCCGCCTGGGAGCACCAGATTGAAGTTTGTGTCCCGTCCAGTCTTATTTGGTCTACTGGCTCCCTTCCGTCCCGTACGGTCTAATACAATATATTGCTGCTAGATGAGACAATAAGTTCAGTCAGTCAGTACTTCAGTCCGGTACCTACAGGAGGGTAAGTCTGACAGTCCACCATTCCCACTCCTGGTACTCCTGAATGTTTCTTTCCGATCCAGGTCTCTTTCATTTATTTTTCTGCATGCATGTGAAGAATTACTTTTTGAGCTTAATTACACGTTTTGCATTTTGCTCTCAGTCGCTCGCATTCGCGCACGGTCACGCACTTCCTGACCGGGTCTGACTTTACTGTGCGCGGCGGCGGGATATTCCAAGATCGGCGCCGCAAGGGCCGAACTTCGGACAGCGCGTCCCCCGCGGCCGCGGCCCCCCAAAGTATTAATATATTCATATAGCTATACGGGGCCGGAGCCCTGCATGCGCACCTGCATGGCGCCATTGACGCACGCCTGGGGCGGCCCTGAGAGGCTTTCTCACCGTCAACCGGTGAGCCGCGCAAAAGCCTGGGCACGAATACTGCTTGCATGACGTGCAGGGCATTGCAGGGCCTCAAAAGGCCTCCGCAAGGAGGAAAAGCGCACGAGTCACTCACTAGATTCTGCGCATTTTTTCGTGCCATTGTTGGGTGGAAGGTACGGGTCCTTTCTTCTGTACGCGCACCCGTCAGTCCAGACAACAGCGCGTCAACACTCATCATGTGACTCATGCCGCAAGGCAGTCAAGAACGCAGCGAGCCTACGGATGACAGCGAGTCCTCCAAAATTCCTGAGGAGTCCAGGGATAGCAGATGGAGACAGAGAGTTCTTTGCTCCCTCCGCCAGTCATCTTACTTCGATCTTTGGCGAGCAGTCGAGGAAACTGCTCGGGGAGGGGAGGCGGAAGGTGCGGTGCCCCATCCGTTCTCAACCTCATCGTGCGCTTGGTGTGGACGGCTCCTGAGAGAGTGTTTGGACGAGTGGGCGTCGCTCTGTGCAGGGCTGCACTGTCGCAGTGTACAGACCGTGATCAGGCTAGGACAAGAGACGGGCAAGGCGACATCTGAGGGGATGCGGGTGGAGGGGGACGTGTGCGATGGTGAAGGAGAGAGGGAGGAAGACCCAGAAAGTGCGTCAGCTTCCCCTCTACTTGTGACTTTCCGCTGTCTTCATGAGGCCCTTCTCTCGACCCGATGGAGGCTGGGAAGTGACCGCTCGATTTTCTACCTCGCGTTCACAGGGGCATTCGCTCTCGTGGAGGTGAGTGACTTGGCGCGTTTCGTTGGCATGGGTGGACAGGCGTGTGCCCGTCAGATTCTAGAGGAGTTCTTCCCTTCACTCCACGTGAGTCGACAGAAGCTGCTCGAGATTCTCGAGAGCGAACCAGGGGGGGGAGAGGGGTTCGTGCCTGAGGTGTTCTGCCTGTCTTACGGGTGGCATGCCAAAGGAAACCCCGACCCAACCAGGTCTCTGTGCAGCGCCATTGCTCAGATTCCGGAATTTGATTGCGATCATGCGTGGGAGGAGGGGGTGAAGCTGAGAAAGGACCGAGGTGACCAGGATTCCACCACCATGTCCTCCGAATTCGACACTTTTTCGTGCTCTCATGCTGCCAGTGGCCTCACCCCCTTCCTCTCATGGTTGTCCTCTCATTTTCAAACTCGCAGCCTGAGTGCAGAGGATCATGGGCATTTCCTCTTCTGGGACTTTTTGTCCCTTCATCAGAGACTCCCCCACAGAGACCGCACACCCATCGAAAAAAGAGCTTTCAGGTCAGGCCTCTCACACGTCTCGACTCTGTACGGGAACGAGGCCACACGCATGGTGCGCTTTGCACAGATGCCCCCAGCGCACCCATCCGTGACCAACCGCACGCCCTACACCCACCGCGGGTGGACCGTTTTCGAGAGCCGCGTGGCCGGATTGAAGAGACAGGCTGTAGCGAGGACTGTGCAGATTGGTAGTTTGCCCCCCGACTTCCTCAGCCTTCCGCTCTCCCCTCCGGACTTTACCTCACTCCTTGACCAGCACCACGACAACGGCGAGGAGGTAATCAGATTTTCCAACGGGTTTGAAGATCGTCCCCGGTTGAAACGCTTCTACGAGAGGTATTTCGCCGAGGCCTTCGGGAAGAAAAAGACTCTCTCCCTTGCAAGAAGCAGATGCGTGACGGAAAGAGAGGCAACACAGCTCGCCTCCGCCCTTCTGTGGGCAGCCTCCCATTCTCCAGGTCCTGACGGATGCCTTATCAAGACAGTCGAGCTGGGAGACTGTGAAATGAGCCGCCTCGCTGTGTGCCGTCTCCTCTCTGCCGCTGCTGAGCTGCCGTCTCTCCGGGTTCTTAGGCTTCCAGAAGAGTGGAAGTCTGTCAAGCCCGAGGACAGAGTTCTGACAGACGAAACACTGCAGGGTCTAGCGTTGCTGACGAGCCTGACCGAGCTACAAGTGTGCGGACCCGGCGTGGGAGACGGAACGGTGGCGCTTCTGTCTGAGCACCTGAGCTCTCTGCAGAGCCTCTCGCTGCGTCACGCTTCTGCGTCAGCAAGGAGTCTGATGAGCCTTGTGAGGCTGCGGCGTCTGGAGAGGATAGACCTAGAAGAAACGGAAACCACAGATGAGCTCCTTAGTGGGCTTGCAAAGAAGCTTCCTCTTCTTACAGACATCGGCGTTGCCAACACAAAAGTAACGGAAAAGGGTCTTGTTTCCCTGTTGGAAGCAGAAAATCTAGAGTCATTGTGCTTGTGTAGACACAGCCAGGAGGCGGCATTCATTTTTGCAGAGACAACACTGCGTGAACGGTTTCCTGACTTCGAAATTGAAGACCGAGGCGGCCCATCGCTGCTCTTTTGTTAAAAACTTTATTTGATAAAACTATAGCTCATTGCATGCGGTGACATGACACTATGTCAATGGCTTGTTCTACAACTTGTTTGTAAAACTATTTACTAGTAGTAGTAGCAGTCGTCGCTAGGCGTGGTTTATACATAAATACATACATTAAATTCTGTTTATCAAGAATGTTTGTATGTAATGTATATAAACTAATGTTGTAAACGTGACGTGTTTAAAAGGTCATTTTCAAAACCGAATTCCTGATAATGCCTAACAATGCCTAGGATAATGTCAGTTAAGTTTCTAGTCAGGTTTTTATAGTCAGTTTACTAGTTGGTCAGACTGTTACTAAACTAGTCTAGTATATAGGCTAAAAACTAGTGACAAACCTAGACTCGGAGTTGAATACTATTTTTTTAAATATGTTCTTTATATACATTGTGTATACATTATATTCTCTAAGTCCAGAATGTATATAAGAATGTATGTATGTATAAACTACGCCTAGAGTCGTCGTAGTCCTAGGAGTACAAAGGGGCAGCACACTAAAGATTTTTTGTAACCCAGTTACGTTAGGGGGGGGGGGGGGCGGGGTTATAATTCATGTAAATTTAATTCATGTCAACCTACAGCCTCCCGGGTAATGAGACATATCTCTCTAGGCTCCCCCCTTATACTACCCCTACCAAACGGTCCTGGTCCAAACCTTGGTGGTTATAAGGAGCGGGACTACGATTCCTAGGCACCGTAGTAGGCAGTATTTAATAACTCTAGTTACGATAAAGCCAAAGCGGCAAAGCCAAAGCGGTAAAGCTAAAGCGGTAAAGCCAAAGCGGCAAAGCCAAAGCGGCAAAGCATGACGGCAGCCATTGACGGCAGATGCTGCGAGTCGATCGATCATTTTCAGGCTTTGGCGTGGGTGCGGAGAGAGTAGACAAACAAGCATGTAGCCCCACATGGCCGCAGAAGGCTACCAACTCCCAATACTATGAGCTTCTTCTGCAATAGTCGGAGACGGCTTTGCGAACTTCTTGTTCCCCCAGTCTTTTGACGCAATTGAGGCCTCTAGAGTTGCTAGGTGTTCCCTCACTCCGAAACAAGCAGCGGTGCTCTAAAAGGACAACCACAGAGCAAGCAGAGGAAGCAAAACACCCACAATGACCTCGGAGCTTCAACCGACTGAGGAGACGCCTGCAAGCTGGGCTGTCTATTCCCTTCAGATCCAGAACTATAACAAACACGGCGGTGCCCGTGACTTCGCACGGCGCCTGGGGGTAGATGTCAGCCTTCCAGGTTTCTCCCTTCCTTCAATGCCGACCAGACAAGCCGCGCTCACGGCCGCAGCCAGTTTTTGAAAAGGCGGTGCTGTGTAGAAGAAGAAAATCGGAGGAGACGACGAAAATCTGGGGGCATAACTCGATGGGGGTTTTCCACCTGGGTCAGGATGGCAAGTCACACGTATGCACCCGCCATGGAGCACTTCAGAACGACTGTGATGGCGTGAGTTTCCCAGTATTCAAACAGCAGTCGGGGAAAAGCAAAAAGAATAAAGAAAAAGAGAAAAAGAGAGAGATGGGATAGAAAAAGGCGGGTAGCTTGGCTCTCCCCGGCCACCTAAGCCCACCTTTTAATCTTACAGACCAGCATTTATAGCCAACCTTTTCTCATAGTTCAGGACAAGCCCTATAGGCCGGCTACGAGCAGTGGGCATGCGAAGGGCCTGCGGAGCGGCGGCGCCGCGAAACACGCATATAATTTATGTGGCATTGGCCGCTCTGGCGTCATGTAGCAATCTGACGTGGCCTGACGTCAGAAAAGCATTAGCCTGCCTTCTAGCGACTGATTAATCTGTTTGACTGAACGTTGTGTGAACTCTTCTAGGTCAAACTTATATGTCAAGGAACCTCTGAATATACATCAACGTATTTAAAGTTCTTAGCCCCATAGAACGCTAACAGTGTGGTAGCAGAGCAAGGTTCCGAACAAGGATTTCCAACTTTATTCAGTCTGAATCCCCTGTTGTTTGCAATTGTCTGTCATGGAACAACTTCCCATTCTACTGCCATCGGAGCAGGTTAGCAATGCTTTGCACAACCTTCAGCAGAGCATACTGGCCTTGCAACAAAACTAGCAGCAGTTCCAGCAGATTCTTGAAGGTGCAGTTGCAGCTCAAACCAATGTTGCTGCACCACCTGTGTTCCCTACAGAAGAAGGTGCACTTCCCTCTGCTGTACCTCAGGGCCCTGAAGTTGAAGAACGTGAGCAGGTGCCTCATATCACTCTGGTGAAGCCAGAGACATTTACTGGACACCGCGACCAAACAGAGAGGTTCATCACGGACACGGATGATTACTTCACCAATATCCAAGTCCCTCGTCATCGTCAACTGGGAATCGTCAAGACTTTTCTGTTTGCACCCCTGAAGAACTGGTTCGACTTGAGGGTGAAGCGTGAACAGGGTTTTGCAGATTGGCCAGCATTGCGTGAAGTGCTGAGAGGGAAGTACAAGGAGAAACATGAGTGAAGGAAGGCGAGGAGGAACGTTCTCACCCTCATGTGCACAAGGTCCATCACCGACTACAACGAGGAGTTCTCCACACTCGCTCTGAAGATCCCAGGAGCGAATAAGTTGGATTTGGTTGATGACTACATCAAAGGATTGCCTCTTATTATCAGGTACGAGACAAACCGAGCGGAACCTATCATTTTGGAAGAAATAATGGAGAAGGCCCTTGACAATGA
This sequence comes from Chromera velia, assembly GCA_018398765.1. Lineage (NCBI taxonomy): Eukaryota > Chromeraceae > Chromera > Chromera velia. The sequence continues at coordinate 16,156 of JAHBMJ010001697.1, forward strand.
GCTCTGGCTGCAGGATGTCAACTCTTGCAAGGGCCACTGGAGTCGGAAAAACATGTACACGCCTGCAGCGTTGGACCCGATTGACCCGACAGGACCAGTGCCAATGGAATTGTGTGGGTTTAGTGCTCCTCGGAGGCCTACGGGGTTGCCACCACGTCACCCTGCAATTCCGCATGCAGGTTGTGTGGGACAACAGACGGAGACTGCACCGTTGTTTGCTATGTTAAGTCAGGCAGTGTGGCAACGGACCCCAGTTGCCCCCACACATACGAGTCATTCAGACGTCCCAAACAAGACCTTTTTAGCCTTTCCCACGGATGCAGGGCTACCCCTAGCAGCCTTCCCTTCCCTTCCTGTCTCTGTACCCTTTTGGCGATCAGGGTGCCCAGTCTTGGGGAGGGAGAGGCAGGTCTGGTCGACAAGGTGACAGCTCAAGTTCACCGATGTCACCTGGCAGAGGTTTTAGCTCAGATGGAAGGGGGCGTATGTAATCTTCGTCCTTTGGTGGATCGCCTCAGCCCCGTTACGGTGGATCTCCAGCACACAAGGCAGGATTAAAGAGGATTGCCGGGGTGAGGACGATCCGAAACTGAAGCAAGAATAATGACATCGTGGTCGAAGGAAACCAAGCGGTACGTAGACAAGGAGTCTGGTTCAAGAAGAAGAAAGACAGAGAAGAAAGGAAGGATCGTGTAAAACAGATAATGAGGATGAGGATGATTCGTTTAAAACTGGTTTTGTCTATCATAGCACGGTCGTGGGTGCTCCAGTCAGAGTTTTGTATGACATTGGAGCCGATGATATTTTTATCGATAGCAATTTTGCACACTATCGGCAGTTACATATTCGCAGGTTTGGTATTCCCCTTAATTGCCGGGTCGCTATGAAGGAGCCGAAGAGACGAGAGGTCAGTGAGTATGCACTTGCTGTGCCCCTTCGAATTCCAGAGTATCAGGAGACAGTCGGTGCATTGCTTACTGATCTTGATGGCTACGACATCATTCTTGGATGGAAGTGGAGTGATGTTTACCAACCTAAACTCAGTTACTGGTCTCGTTCCCTTCGCTTCTTCTTCAACGGCAAGGAAATGAATCTTCAGAGAGGTGCATATATAAAAAATAGACCTTGCCCTCCCATTGTGTCGCATCTGCAGGCCAAGCGAGCAATCAAGAGGGGTACTGTCTGTCATATCGTGTGTCTGGAGATGACACATCGGCCTGTCTGCGACCTTGAGTGTTCTGCTCATGCAACTGAAGTCAGTGAGGGAAAAGGAAGGGGGAGAATGAATGATGGGGGGATTTTAGGTTCTGACTTTCTCTCTTCTCTCCCGTCTGATCATCCTGCTCGGTCGGCCCCTGACTTGACAATGTCAGATGTGCATAAATTTCTCTCTCGACCAGATGCTGAGGTTTTGCTTGATGTAAAGGAAATTGTGGCTGATCATGCGACTCTTTTTCCTGATCGGTTGAAGGAATTGCCTACCTCGAGGAGACTTGATTTGGATTTCAAGATTGAACTCAAACCAGGTCACTCTCTTCCCGCCCGCCCGCCCTATCGTTTGTCGATCGGAGAACTGGATGAATTGAGAAGATAGATAGATGCATACATCGAGCAGGGATTCATCCGGGCCATATGATCCGGCCGTCTGCATCTCCGTATGTTGCTCCAATCTTGTTTGTCCAGAAGAAGGACGGAACCATGCACATATATTATGACTACACAGGCCTGAACAAAATCACGATCAAAGATAAATATTCTCTTCCTCACCCTCAGAATTTGATTGATCGACTGGATGGTGCCCGTTACTTCACGACACTTGACCTCTGTCAGTATTACCATCAAATGCATATGAAGGAGGAAGACATTCCAAAGACTGCTTTCACTACTCGATATGGCTCTTTTGAGTGGTTGGTCGTCTCTTTTTGTTTGACGAATGCACCACCGCATGGAATGAGAGTGATTCAATATGTTCTTCGTTCATGTCTCGATCGTTTTGTGTCTGTTTTTCTGGATGACATTCTCATTTACTCACGCACAAGAGAAGAACATAAAAAGTATATCCGGACTGTACTCAGATTGCTGGGTGAGGCAAAGCTGTATGCAAAGCTCTCAAAATATTATTTCATGCAGACTGATTTCGTCTTTCTGGGACTGAAGATTTCGCGAACGGGAGTGAGGCTGGAGAAAAGCAAGACAGAGGAAGTGAGTAAGTGGCCCACTCCAAAGAGCAAGAACGATGTGCTTTCTTTCCTTAGTTTTACAAACTGGGTGAGACGCTTTGTGCCTCGTTTTAGTGAAAAAGCAGGTCCTCTGTATGCCGCTGTATGTGCTGCTGAAAGAGAACAAAGTGTTTAAATGGGGGAAAAAAGAGGAAGAGAGCTTTGAGGCAGTGAAAGAGGCAGTAAGAAATACTGTCGAACTGTATATTCCTGACCCTGCATGTCCGTTCAAAATTTTTGTGGATGCATGTGAGTCGACAGAGACGCTTGCTGCTGCACTCATGCAGGAAGACCCTGAGACTGGGTGGCTGCGTCCATGCGCTTTCACCTCTCGAAAAATGACGCAGGCAGAGTTAGAGTAGCCGATTAGAGACAAAGAATTCCTCTCGGGTGTGTTTGCAGTGAAGACGTGGAGGCCGTACATGAGTTACACAACAAAGGTATGGTCAGATCATGAGTCTCTTAAGACTTAGTATATGAATCTGTCTGCTGATCGCACCTTGATGTCTTCACGTATGCGTAGGTTTGTCTTGACTTTCGACGAGGTGGGGATCACTCCGAGATACGCGTCTGGCGCCCGCAATTGTGTGGCAGATGCGCTGAGCCGTCGTCTTGGACGCCCTCAGACGTCGACGCCAGCAGAAGAGAAAGAAAGAAAAGAGGTCTGTCAGTTGTTGTTATTGGATTTAAGAGTGCAGCCAGATAAGGAGTTGCTGGGTAGAATAAGGAAAGGGTATGATGAAGAGAAATTTTGGACAAAAGTGAAAGAAGTGCTCGAGCATCCTGAGATAGGAGTGCCTCGACACTTGCGGCTGATTGTTCCGTGTTTTCAGATAGAGGACGGACTACTTTATTTCAACGATAGGTTGGCTATCCCAACAGAGAGACTGCAAAGAAATCTTATTTATGAGCATCATGACACAGCCGTTGGTGGTCATTTGGGAACAGAAAAGACCTACTTGAAGTTGGCAGGAAACTTCTACTGGCCGCACATGTATGCATCTGTTGTACGGTACGTAAGAAAGTGTGATGTATGTCAGCGATCAAAGAGGCTGACTGAGAAGCCGTATAGACTGTTGCAACCTCTTTCTATTCCTGAATTTTCTTTCCAATCGATTTTTCTTGACTTTGTGTTTGGACTTCCAAGCGTGACGTTCAGGGGGGAATCGGTGGATAGAATTCTCTCTGTGGCTGACCGTTTGTCCTATTTTTTGCTAGCGTTTGTCCAAAACTCCCTTCTTTGCTGCAATCTCCTCAGAGATCATGATTGAGGGGACAGCAGAAGTCGTGTACGAGCAAGCGGTGTGTGAACACGGTATGCCTTAGTCAGTGGTCAGTGATCGTAACCCTCGTTTTCTCTCTATATTTTGGAAAGAACTCGCTCGCCTGTGGGGAACGAAACTGATACACCAGAGGACATCCACAGTCAGATGGCCAGACAGAGAGAGATAACCAGACCATCGAATAAATGTTGCGCTGTTTCATGAATAAGCACCAGACTGACTGGCCGAAGTGGTTGTATTCTTGCCAGTTTGCATATTGTGATTCTGTTCATCCTGCCACAGGCATGTCTCCTTTTTGTTTCTTATATGGACGTGACTCTATTCGCCTGCCTTCTATCTCTGTGCGCTCCAAGTCATTCTATCCGCCAGCAGCAGACTTTGTAGACCGCAGAGAGGCAGAAATCATGAGGGCAAAGGAACGACTTGAGCAAGCAGGAGAACAAGCAGCTCGACAGGTAGATCTATGCAGACAGGAAGTTTTGTTTGCCCCAAGGGACTTTTTGCTTGTACATAATGCATACTTCAAGGGAAGCAAAAAGCCAAGTAGGAAGCTTGAGCCTGTGTTTTACGGACCCTTTGAGCTAGAAAAGAAAGTGGGAAGCAATGCATTAACTAACTGTACTGACAATTGAAACTTTTGTACTAGAAAGTGACTTTTAATTTTCTATGTATCACACTAAATTTTATATAAAAAACTAAGTCTTTAAAGCACTTAGAATGATTCTATTTATTGTTTCTTACCTGCATGAAAGTATGAACAACTTTTAAAGATAAGGTTTAATGGGTTTGTGGTGTGTATGTTGGAAATTGTTGGACATGAGTGAGGTGAAAGAGTTATAGTATGATGATATGTCGGGGAGTGATTGCAGACTCTGCAGGCATGTGACAATGCGCAGTGTAATACATAAACAAGCTAACTTTTACTTCTAATGGGATACGCCGAATTTGCACACTGATGTAAGGAGGAAGTACACAGCGGGCAACCCCCATGAAAGGTAAGAATGAATATCCGCAAACAGATCTGCCGATTTGACAGTGAGTGAGTGAATTAGTGAGAAAAATAAGAATGACTCAGTGAGTCAGTGACGAAGTATGTTGGCGAGTGAGTAAGTGAGCATAATCAACTACAGCAACTAATACAGCAAGCGTAGCAAGCGTGTAGTTTAGGACTTGTATAACGTTGTGTTCAAACATTTTATAGACTAGCTCACAGTCTCAGTTATAGCTAGATGATTTAAAAGAGCAAGTTGATAATAGAAGGCGTATATAATGTTTGGCTACTACATATGCTACTATGCTACCACTAGAATGGCCAAAATATAAATGAAAGTAAATGAAAGAAACATTACAGCATATGTGTCTGTATGTAAAAGACCTATATATTGAACTGACTGTACTGACAATTGAAACCTTTGTACTGGAAAGTGACTTTGAAAAATGTAGTTTTTAAAACATTAAAATAGATAGTTTAACTTTTAAACTAATTGATTTTCATAATTTATTTAAGACTATTTAAGCTTAGTAAGATGTTTAAAAAATGAAATAAAAAAAATGTATATATAGAGTATATATTTTTTCAAAACCATAAATTATCTGATACCTATCATCGTAAATTAACGCTAAGAAATGCATCTGAATGGCTCTGAATCGATTTGATTGAAGCATTTCTTCTCATGATTATAACTGTTTTGTTTTTAATTCATACGAGGCACTGCTCAACGGCGGGCGTGTCAGGGGTAGGGAGGGG
>JAHBMJ010001698.1:0-15363 GCA_018398765.1 Chromera velia
CCTCTCTCTCTCTCTCTCTCTCTCTCTCTCTGTCCCTCTCCCTGCCTTTCTCTCGCTTCTCTCTCTTCCTCTCTCTCTCTCTCTCCCTCCCTGCTCACAAACGCGCACGTGCAATTTCGGGCCACACATCCAAACCATGAAAACAACCATGCATGCCGACACTTCTGCCGCTGCATGCGTTCTGTTTCCTCACTGATGTCCATCTTCTGTTGAACGCCCCGTCCATGTGACCCTACAGTGCCCATCGAGTACACTCCTTCTTCTGGAAGATCTCCCAGATGTCTTGAAGGGACACACACTCGTTCCCCAGCTTGACTGACTGCACCCTCTCTGGAACCTCGTGCAGGTACTCGAGGTATGCGGCAAAGTCTGGACTCAGGGCGAGGGTGTCGGCATTCCCAACCGTCAGAAGTCCGCCTCGAGCGCGTGTGAGAGCGACATTCAGCCGTCTCTCGTCGGAAATCCCAAGTGGGTGCTTCTGGTGGATAGGAGATCTCCTGTTCGACTGCACACGTACAGGCACCATGGCGAGGACATTGGACCTGGTGGACATGTTTTTTGTCTTGTCACCGGCCGACCACCGTCCTGCGGCTCGTTTTACGTTCCCCCCCCCTCCTCCACATGTCTCCGCCTTCTTTTGAGCATAACAGGACTTTAGAGCTTTTTTACGACACATCCGACGTCTGCAAACAAACGAATAGAGGCGGGGAGGAAGAGCTTGCAGAGGCAGAAGAAAAGGAGAGCATGGGAGTGGTTGCCGTTTTCGCTACGGCGTGTGATCCCTCCTTGCCTAGCTCTTTCATTTTGTTTGTCAACTAGATATCTGCCCCTTCTCGCTTGCATACGCATGCCCCTCTGGCTCCGTCGGACCGGGTGCCTGGTGAAAGGTGCGGTAGAAGGGGTTCTGGACTGACGAGAGCAGCAAGAGAGAAACCCACTGCTGCATCATCTGAAAGACCGCTGTCGCTGCCTTACCCTCCTCAGCCTCGAGAGGATCCAGCCACTGCAGGAGGATCGACACCAGATCCTGCAAAAGAAAAATCAACACAAACACAAAAGCAGTTGGATGTTCCTGGTGCGTGATGGAGGAGATTCTGAAAAGGCTCGAGGGGAAAGTCTTCCCACTTATTTTTCACAACTGTACAGGGGAAGGGGGGGAGGGGAGAAAAGAACATGCAAACATACATGATCTTCTTCTTTTCTCACAGGCAGGCAGGCAGACAAGCAGGTGGGTGCATGCATGGGCAAGGTGGAACGGGAAAGACAGGCACGACCAGAAGATCCGAAGGTCGATCGATCTCATTGAATAGATGTATTGCTGAGTCCGGATGGATACTCTCGCACGTCTTTATTACCAAAGGAGCCGGAGCGGGGTTGTCAGTTCAGCCATCTTCACCGATTCGACCAAAGAAAAGAAAGAAACATCAAGCAACAACCTTACCCAAGCAAGCTGACCGATGATGGTGTAGTTCCCCCTCGGAAGGAAACGCGAAGTCCGCTCTCTCGAGGACATTCCAATCCCAGATCATCTGCATGGTAGTCCCCGGCGCCGGAATGAGAGGTCTCCTTCGGAACCCGTTTGCGGTGCACGAAGTTTCTGACCGGAATAACACGCTCCTTCCACTCATTTCGAGGAATCGGCATTTTTACGACGGTATTTCGCACTTTCCCGCGTTGTTTTGTTTCTTCTGTCGATTTCTCTGTCTTTAAAGCTTCCAGGGGAAGAAAGATTAGACTTGTTACAAATCTTCAGTTGCCATTGGACCCCCAAAGTGCTTCCTTTTGGCGAACATGAAGACGGTGGAAACATTTCACTCGCATTCTTTTGTCTGAACATCGCTCTCTCGACATACATCCACTTCGTTATGTTGTACAGGCTGCTCGGGCAACTGAAATTCCATGTAAAACGGAAGAAAGGTGCCCAATCCAGTCGACTCTTACTTGTCCCCTGGTCCAATTCGTTTCCCTGCAGGCACAAATGGGCACACATATCGAAACTCACAAGTCGCAAAACGGACGCGGATCGTTCAAGTCATCAGTTCAATTCTGTAAACTGCTCTTTTCATGTACCTCCGTGGTCAGCTCTTCTCCCCATGGAATGCATCGCAGGCAGATGATGACCGGCATGCAGTCCAAGCTGGACAGAGAAGCATCAACAAGGGACGGGGAGCAACAAGACGTGAATCATTTAATTCACTGGGCTGCCACTGGATGACTATAGCTGCGCAGACGTTTTGGAGAGAAGATAACGAATCAATTCAGAGAGCACATTTTCATGCATGGGACCGACCTCCAACTTTGCCCACTCCCTTATATAGTGAAGGGAGATCGTTTCTTTGGAGGATTTCCGAAAGGATCGAATTTCTTCCCTGTTTCGCCTTCAGTTCCGTCACTTTCTGAAAACCCTTGCATGTCCTTTTTCTCCTCGGGGGGAAATTTCAGGGCGTCAAGCACCTTCTTCTTCAGGTCTGCCTTCTTCACCTTCTGCATGGGTTCCTGGAGTTGCGGGCGGGACAACAAAATGACCGAGGGAGATGAGAGGGCCAGCTGGGAAAGGGCACCATGCAGGAGCTGCCCTTCACCGGCCGGTTCCCACCTTTCTGTGGAAGAATTCGCTCTGAACACTCCTGTGTCCTGCATCGTCAACGGAGCCCTTCCTCTCTCTGTGGCCACTGATCGGAATCCCCTCTGCGGACTCCATTTTGATTTAACGAGAAATTCAGGAAAGAGGGAGCGGAAGACGGTATTCTCTTGGTTAGCTGCAAAACCTTTTAACGCCAACGTCTTCTTTGCTGCTGCAGAACAAATAACGGCCCCCAAGGTTGGAGGCTCCTCGGGGTCGATCATGAAAGAAAGGAGCCCCAGCAGGATTTTCTCTCCCGTCCATTCGGGGCTCCAGGACTCCCGGTGGAAGTCGCTCATGGACAGACAGAGGGGCCTGTTGATCTCAAAACGTCGGTTTGGGGTCATCATCATAATGTACAGCGGAAGAAAACAAAGAATTCCAAAAAGCCAAACCACTCCCAGGGATAGTTCTCGAAGTTGCGAAGTACAAACTTCTCCGACCAGTAAGATGTTGATTCCTGTCTGCATACCGGTTGGACTTGCTGTATGGCTTCATGCATGATTAGCTCTCGATTGAAACTGCATGGGCCTCATACCAAGAAGGCTGTTTTTTGTTGTTGAGTACCTGCCATTTACCTGACTCACGTCGCCCTTCCGCCTTTGGGTATAGGGGATCCCTCACGTCGTCCTTCCGCCTTTGGGTATAGGGGATCCCTGGGGGTCGAGGCGCTCCGCAACTACTGTGCAGGAACTAGGGTGGCAGTCAAAAAACTGACTATCACTCGCCTAGCCAGCCTGCTGAGCAGACCGCACCGGGGAGCCAAGAGGCCTTCGCTCTCCTGACGCGCCTTTTGGAGAGAGAGCCCCCTTTTGAGCTTTGCATGCAAGGACTAACGTCGTTTTCGGCTGCATAGAGAACCATCCTCAAATGTCCCTCCTCCACATGTTTCCTTCAAAAGCTTCTGCGTCTTGGGACCGCTGCAGAGGTCGGCCCCTGATCTCTCGCAGAAGTACAAAAACAAAGGGAGCACCACTCCATGCAGGGCACAGGGAGAATGCAAGGAGCTCGGGAAGAATTGTGCAAACGAATAAATCAAATAGAGAGGCCGCGTGCATTGGCGACTGCATGACCATTTCACTTCGTTGAAGAAGTGCGTACTCGAACGGTCCGGAATGCCGACTGAGTGCTCCTCATCTCCATACAACATGCGGCGCTGACAACATACGAGTACGGCGCTGACAACATGCAGGGCTGTCATTGCCTCAGCAGCCTCCAGTGCATCCATACCGTCAACATCGGTCATGAGCCCCATAAGCTCAAACCTCAAGAGTCTGCATCAAGAGTTATGTTCTGAATCTTGAACATCTTCTCGTGAAGCGGTAGGTGACTCCGGGGACGAGCTCACTGTACTTGCACTTCTTCTGTTGCTCTTTCTTTGCGTCTTCCGCGGATTTCCTCTCGCTTCTCCCACAGCCGTTGCTTTCTCCCCCTCCAGTCGTCTCACTTCCAATGCCAGGCGATCCCTCTCTGCATGTCCGCGCAGCCTGGGTAACTTCTTTTTCTTCCCGCGCCCTCTGATGCGCCTCACCTGAAGCGCTGCAGACGGAACACCTTCTCAGTTCCTTGGTGGCGCGTCACAGCGTTATCTGCCTCCACTGCCGCAATGTGCTGTGACGTTGCTGCAGCATACCCCAACGATTGTGCCAATCTTGTGATCAGCAACACTCTGCATGTACGATTGGATGTCTCCCCTGTTCCCCTTTTGAGCTTTGCATGCAGGGACTAAGGTTGTGTTCGGCTGCATAGAGAGAGAACCATCCCCAAATGTCCCTCCTCCAGATGTTTTCTTCAAAAGCTTCTGCGTCTTGCATGGGACCGCTGCAGAAGTCGGCACCTGATCTCTCTCCATACACGCTCAAAGAGCTGACGCAAGCGGGGACAGCGAAGGTGGGGTGAAACAAGAAAGTGAAGAGTAGCCTCCCCAGCTTTTCAGCAGCATGCATTTGCGGCAGCTCGTACAGGCTCGTACTCAAAAAGAGAGTGACAGGCGAGGGGGACAACTCCGTATACTAATATATTGAGAGGGAGCAGTCCGCGAAGCGGATGCTGTAAGCAGTTTCATCCGTACATGGAAGGTTGACAAATTGAAGTAAAAACAACTTCAAGAAATTGCAACTGCATGCATGCAGGTGAATCATTTGGACAGTCCAAAAACACGGCAGGCAAAACCACATATATGCATGATCCCCAGAGCGCACACACATGGTATACGCAAACGGCTGACCTCCCAAATGGAATCCAAGGTCCATGCAGAATCCACTTCCAGAACCCTTTCAAGAACATAAAGGGGTTGACAGAGAGCTTTGTTGACGCCGTCCGGTGTTCAGGCAGCCGTTCAGGGGTCGTGCTCATCGCTCGTCAAGGAAGAGAGACTTCCAACACCGGTACAACCAGTCCATCCTACTGCCCGCGTATACTCGCCCTGGCCTTCAATGAGGTCTGCTAGTCGACGTTCCCGCTCCGCAGGCGCCTGCTGGTCTTCCCCATTCCTGCGCTCTTGTCTCTGTTGACGGCGTGTTTCGCCCAGTCAAGTGTATGTCTCGACGTCCTGCTGGTCTTGTCCCCGTATCTTGAATTCACAGCAATTATGATGGGGAGGTCACGGGGTATTTACTGGGATTGGGGGATCATGGACAGAGATAGAAAGAGCAATCGTCCCTTCTTCAACATCCTTTCGACTTGGTGAAAGACGGAGAGAAAGACAAAATTCCCGATTCTGTTTGTTCTAGTTTGTACCCTCCTGAACCTGCTGCCGTGCCTGCTGCTGCGGGTGCACCCGATGGCGAGGAGTCTGACCTCGCAGCAATTTTCGAAGAGCTGTTTCGGGACTCGGAAGCCGACTTGCCTGTGGGAAAACAAGGGGTTGAGGGGATGAATTCTTCTGGTTCTTCTGAGAATTCTGCCTCTTTTTCTCCTTCGCCTTCTCGTCAAGTGGCATCATGTTCATGTACATCTCGGCTACGCCAGAACGAGCATTCCATCGTTCTGCCCTTTTGTTTTTTTCCCTTGTTCGTCGAATTTCGCATGGAATTTAAGGAGAGACGCGCACCGCGCTGCTTACTTCTTCTTCGCGAACGAGTTGGATTTCATCAAAGGAATGCGATGTCGCTGTGCGTCTGCAGTCCTTCGAGAAGACACCATCCCTCCTTCCTTCTCAACTGTCGCAGTGGAGTCGGAGGAGTCCTATGTGTGTGATCCTAGGCGTGCTTGTGCACACGGAGTCCACAAATCAATCCGAAGGCCTTGCATGCCGATCTTAGATGTGCCCCCTGTGGGGGTCGACGTGGCGGGTGGGCCCTGGGATGACCGTGTCATCTGCATGCATTGAAGGAGGAGAAGAAACAAAGAGAGGATACCAGTTTCATTCACAAAGAACGCCTACTCCCTGGCATATTCTCAGTCAGAACTTGCTTCCTTCGTCACTGATTGAGTCGGCCAACCGTCCACCTGGGGGTTCCTCATTCTCTTGGTCCAAACGTTCCTTTTCGACTTGGTCGTGACTCCCGAGAAGATCCCTGCCAGCACTCTCACCTCCCCCTCCATGCATGGGGAGTGCCTTGGAGCCTCTGTCGGGCCCCCACAGGGAGAGAAGAATTCGACTTTGGATTGGTCGCGGAGAAGGTGGCAGGGTTTTGCTTTTGCACCGAAGTACCGGATGGTAAGGAAGACGCGCGGCTGCGTACCGGAGAGCAGCTGTTTTGCAGACACAAGCTTGTACTGCATCCCTTGGACGACTTGACCTTTACTGTTTTTCCCCTCGGCATCTCGAATCTGGGAGTCAAATTGCTGCTGCAAATCGTCTGCCCCGCTCTTGTACAACATTGTAGGTGTAGTAGAGACATGACAGGATCGATGTAAGCAGTGGATAGTTTAAGTGACTGGAATTGCAGATGTACACGAAGGCCCTTCCGCAGCCGAAGGTGTCCTCGTAGATGTCAAAATGCTTGAAGGACGAAAGAAACTTCAATCCAGCGTTTTCACATGCCTGCAGGGTGAACCTCGCGTCTGCCCTTCTTCTCGGCGCAGAGACTCCCGCTCCATGCATCCCTGCGGCTCCCTCAACACGGAGATCTTCACCGGCCCTCCGCACAAGTGCTTCCATTGGGACGTCGTCGTGTTACCCTGCACAACGAAGGATCAAGAAAGGCAGACAGAGAGGGGGAAGACGTTCTAGAAAAAAGCCAAGAAATGGTCCACCAAAGCCATCGCTGGCAACAACTTGACCTCGCTGAATCCACGAGATCGTTCAATGAGATACACAAGTATTTTGGATCACTTCCTATCAGATATGGCACCGCAAAAGCCGCAACACTATGGGCAATATTTGCCGCACAAAACGAGGAAGAAAACTACCGGTAGAGGGAATACGTCGATTGAGGGCTTCCAAGGGGCCAAGATAATTTTCAAGACAGCAGTGAGTCTTCTGTGCAACGCGCGCGCGCGCGCGCGTGTGTATGTGTGTGTACGTGTGTGTGACTTTATCGAAACACACTTTGATCAGAGGGAGAGGCAGGATGGGAGAGAGAAACTTCATTGCGTGAGAGAGAGCGGTTCACCTCCTTCCGTTCCCCTTTGAAGCGAACGCCAAATTTGTCTTCGTCAAAGACAACTCCCGTCGCATCATCGGCCAAAATAAGCGGCTGAGCGACCACTTTTTTTGCCCCTTTCAGGGTGACATGATCAGAGAGTGACATATTTGATCAGAAAGAGAAAATGATTTCTCGTCCTTTCTGGACCTTTTCTGCCAGGCCGTTGGTCTGGTGATAGAAAAACAGAAGCGACACACAATCAAGTAAACTGCGGTCGTAAGCTGCAATGAACCTCACGAAGAAGAAAACGGAATGACATGACAAACCTTCCGGGTCGAGGAACAGCTAGACGTACTAACATTTCTCGTTCCGCCACTCCCGATCCCTTCTGTAGCCATACAGATTGCATGTGAATGGATCTGGGGGAAAACAACAGGAAGGCCACGGGCAAGCGGAACAGAGGCAGGAGACAGTGTGAGGACATACAGGCCGATCTTGCCATGCAGGGATGCTGATGTACCGAGGCCCCTTCGCACGGAGCCTGTCTCTTGCGGTTTTGGGGTACCCCGGCTTGTCCTTAGTGAAAAAGGGGGCGGCGCTGTAGATCAAGTCAAGTGCGAGGCGCCCCTGATCTGCCCGGAGAGCTCAGAGATACATGCGGGCGTCCTTCACCATGCACTCGGCCACCTCGAAGGTCTCTTTGGTATATAGTCGTCCCTCACAGCGACCGGGGCGTAATCCGAGAGTTTCTTCTTCATAGTTGCGGACGAGAGCCAGGGTTACTGTGACGCATCGAGTGGGGCTTGTGAAGGGATCTCTCTGAGGGGATGAGGCGGAGTGGAAGATGTCAAGTCCTCTGATGACCACCGGTCCCATTCGGGAGACGCGCAACAGGGTTGCGGGCGTCACGGTGAATGCGTGAAGGCGTTTGTAGTTCTGAGTGCATGGGGGCAGTTTTGGTGTACATGGAGCCGGGCGTCTGAGGTTTGTCCGCCACGACGCCGAGGCAATCGAAGTGGACCCATTTTTGCCCACCGTTGCTAGGCATTTCGTGGTATTCCGATCGACAGAGACCCTCTGGCGATGAGTGCTCGCAGCCTCCCACAGATCGCTCTGTTTGAATGGAGGCGGTCTGCCTCCGCTTCCAGCAGGCTTAATCTTTCCAACTTCAGCTTAAAGAGCAGAATCTCGAGATTCTCTTCCTCCTCTGCGTTTGGGAGAGGGTCCTCTATAGTGAAGGAAGGAACAAGAACAATATAGCATGCATGGGTGGAGACACACACCCATGCGTTGTTTGAGTTAGTCTGAGTCCGATTCATGGAGCGCCCGTTGCAGGCGTCTTCTCTGCATGGGAGGCTCTGAGTCACTTTCGATCTGAATAGCAGCAGCGGGAGGACCTGGTGCTGCGCGTGGAAAACGAGAGGCACGGGCTTTTGCACTGGCCTTGGGGGCTGCAGCTCGCGGACCTCGCCGACGAGCTGGAGAGCACGCATGAGGAATGACAATCTCTGTCTCCCTGTCTTTGTCTTTCTGTCTCTCTGTCTGTTTGTCGCGCTCGACTTCCGACTTCCACAGAGAAGACATGTCTTTGGCCGACTAAAAGGACCACGTGATCTGTCTGTTCGAGCGGTTTTGTGGACAGCTGCTCTTCTCAGGCAGAATGATGGATGTTGGCTATAGTAAAGAAGGATGAAATATGCAAGACACGACGCACCTTCTGTCACTGTTGAAGACGTGTTGTTGAGGAGGATGTCGTTGTAGGCCCGGTTGTGGCCTTTTAAGCCGCTCTTATTGTGAGAGAACATTGTATTAATACGTTGCATGCATGGAACTACACAGGCAGTCAGACTGACGATGACATAATGCGTCACAGCTATCCACTTTCCCCCATACTTCGACGAGGTGCAGCGGAAGCGAGGGTGCACTATATGAGCGCACGGAAATACCAACCGGTCTTGTACGGTTTCCCATCCTTCTCTCTCGTCGGACGAAATTCTGCCACAATGACCTTGCAACGAACGTGCGTCCATTCTGCTTTACGCTGCCCTCTTCTTTCGCTTCCTTGATTACGACAATCGCAAAGCTACACCTGCGTTGCTTTGTCGAGGAGAAAGAAGAGCTGCAAAAGTTATTTCAAAAAGCAAATCGTTCAAAGCTACAAGGACTGCCCCTCCAGGGAGGGACTGCAGGCAAGAGGAGGACCGATGAATACCGCCGGATGAGTGATGCGATAGAGGTTCGCGCAACGACTGGTCATATAGGTGTGCGCGGGTAGTCGTGGGGAGCCGTTACACTGTACGTCAAGAACAGATGGGGGGAAGGCGAAAAGGCAACGTAAAGACTTAGCACATGAAATGCAACGGGATCTGACTGCAAGGACTGACGTCTGTTTCTGAGGGGGGGTCTTTGGAGATCGATGTCCAGTGCAGACCCGGCAGCCTCCTCTGCTTCTTCAGAACAAGAGGGATTCCCGGTGCGCGTCGTTGAGATAGAGGACGGGGGGCCAGACGACGCGGATGGCCTTCGGAGGATTCAAGTCCGTCTTCATCTCGGCCGTGATGAGATCGGAAGTATCCTCCGTCTCGTCGTCGCGGGCCGCGCCCGCACGCATGCCGATGATCCGAAGCGGATTCCCTTGCTGCGTCATGAGCTTGAGGTGCGTATATCAAGGGTGTCCAGCATGTCGGCTCGCACGAGATCGTGAGTCTTCTTGATGTGCTCGAAGGCCTTCTTGGTCTGCATGCATGCAAAAGATTCAAAAATCACGAAATTCAGATACAGCACATGAACTCCATTTCGGGCGAAGACTTGAGGAGAAGAAGGCGGAAGGCCCTGCCGAGGATAAAACACACACATGCATGCATGCACGCCATCGCATGCACGAGTCAACGTGCAGAGAACGAGAAAGCAAGAGACACTCTGCGGCTACACAAGCCTCTCCTCCTCCGCGATATCATTTCATCCCTTCATCAAGAATCTCTCAAATACCATGCATGATGCACGGCTTCTCTGACGGAAAGTCGAGTCCTGGATCCGCGCCCACAGGCCAGCAAGACCCGTGCCGACTAGGCAGGCACACAGGAGGGCGGTCTCCTGTCCACACACCCACACCCAGACCAGTGCATGCATGGAGATGCGTAAAAAATGGACAGAGGGACAAGGAGAGACAAAAAAAATGTAGGTGGACGATTGCGACGCGTCGGCGACAGAGTCCGTTTGATTGTCAAAAGGGAGACACACAGATGAAGTAGCTCTTTCTCCTATAGCCACAATGCTCGCACAAAATTGCGTTCACCCAGGCAGAATACACCGGAAGGGAGACTTACATCATCAGGTGGGGCTGACTCCACAAGTGACAGGCCTCAGACTCACTACACTTCAAGCTCGGCCTGCCAGTGTTGATTGTTCTTGCTTGATCTCTGATCTAAATGAGTGAGGGAGACTCACATGTTGGGGTCCTCCTGGCTCTTGTTGTTCATGATGTCTTTAACGATTTGAGAAGCTTCGGAGTCGCCAGAGAACTCGAAGTCACCGCGCAAAGACTGCATCACAGGAGAGGGGAAGGGGAGCAAAGAAGTGTTACAAGGTGCGCTGAATGGCATCGTACCCTGTTTGACTTAGCATTCCGGGGTTTTCTTGACCGCACGAAATCGAATTAAATAACACAAAACGTCAACAAGCGACTGACGCTGCAAAGACAAAGTCGGGCATTCCCGTCCCGAAGCAAAAAAAAACTCCGCGGGCTCAAAGCTGGAGCACATGGTTGCGTCCATGAACCCGAGGCTGCAACGAGCTGCCTCCTGTGAGTGGGCGAGGGCCTTGTACCTGATCTTGAAGATCGCGATGCTGGTGAGAAAAGCGGATCGGTCGACTTCGAGGCCAACTGCAGGGGAGCAGGAAAAGAAGGTAAATTGTTAACACAAAAAATTAAAACCAAAAAAACTATAGTAAACTATAGGTGTGATCTCTACTATTAAACATAGGATCTGTACCTGATTTTCCTCTCCCTCCGAAGAAAGAGGAGGTGACGAACACGCCCATCTTCTCATGCAAGGGCTTCCTGCTTGCACGGTGCACTATGAACGCGTGAAGGTCCTGGCCGTGGGAGAGAGAGTCATCTCGGACAGTGAGGTGACGTGCTAGCACTACAATTCCTGCTCTGTATGAGTTGAAGACGTACATTG
Source organism: Chromera velia (assembly GCA_018398765.1). Taxonomy (NCBI): domain Eukaryota; family Chromeraceae; genus Chromera; species Chromera velia. The sequence continues at coordinate 11,340 of JAHBMJ010001698.1, forward strand.
CTGCTGATGGCCAGCGTATTCTGATGGTGATCAGCGCAACCCTGCGGGAGAGCAGCTGGAACGCGCTTGCTGCATCACATTACAACACTCCCTCCCCCCGCTCGCACTCCTCCCAGAGCTGCTTCATCATGCAAAGGACAGCTTGCCATTGAAGAGGTCTAGGATCTTGGGGGTGCAAAGGAGTGCATCCTCAATGTAGAGGAGAAATCATGAAGAAGACAAAGAGCATATCAGAAAGGGAACGGCATCGAGAAGTCGGAGAAGACCCCCTCATTCATTCATCGATGTGATCTTCCCCCTCGATCTCCGACAGAGATTTCTCTCTGTAATATTTCATCTGGTTGAGAAGCGCCCTCAGATACAAGCTAAGGAGAAGTGAGTCCATCTCAGTCTGTAAGAGAGTGATACAGGGTGCATCATCACATGTCGTCACCCAAGGTGACAACTATATTGGTGACAAATCAATGGACTCTTGACGCCCAACATACTCACCCAGAAATGTGATCCTTCTCACCCGTCTTCACTAAGTCATTGTTGAGATGCCTCTCAGCGATGAGACACCCGGAGACACAAAGACTAGTAGCAAAAATAGTTGACTTCATGATTTACGCACACAAAGTACTGCACCGTAGACTCCCCTTAGCGTAGTCTCGCAGCGCCACGCACCTGAATGTCCAAGGATGGGTCCGAGAGGTTGAAATCCAGCACCTTCTCGCAGGCCTCTGGGGAGGCTGATCTGCAAAGAGATAAAAGGTTGGCAAAACTTTTCATCTTTTCTCACAGAGACCCCAATGTCAGTGACATAAATTCAACTCAAACATAACGTTAGGGAAGAACAAAGAGGCAGAAAACAACTCGTCAACAGACGGACAAAACAGCCAACCGACCGACCGACCGATTGGCTAAAAAGCAGACGTACAGACAGGCAGACAGACTAACTGAGAGGCAATGAAGCAAAAATCCATGTTCATAAAACGAGCGCAACTCAGCTCGTTTGCACAAAAAGAGGACCACCAGTGCCTCCCTGCGCGTTCTCACCAGCAGATTCTCATCGTCAATGACCACACCGCGAAGACAGACTAAATGACAGACGGACAGACAGACAGACAGACAGACAGACAGACAGACAAACAGACAAACAGACAAACAGACAAACAGACAGACAGACAGACAGACAGACAGACAGACGCACAAATAGACACACAAACGGACAGACATCAAGCAGGCAAAGAGACAAACAGACAGACAGACAGACAGACAGATAGATAGATAGACAGACAGACAGACAGACAGACGGACAGACAGACAGACAGACAGACAGACAGATAGACAGACAGACAGACAGACAGACATACAAACAGACACACAAACGGACAGACATCAAGCAGGCAGAGAGACAAACAGACAGACAGGCAGACAGACAGACAGAGACAGACAGACAGACAGACAGACAGACGGACAGACAGACAGAGAACGACTTGGAGAGAAAGACAGCGAGACAGAGAGACAGACAGGGTGACAGACAGAGAGACAGAGAGACATACATACACACACACACAGAGAGAGAGAGAGAGAGAGAGAGAATCAAACACTTCTACAGAAAGACTACAGAAGTAAACAATGAGCGGACGCTTACCTCTCCTGTCGCGGTCCCAGCGCGGCCACTTGGTTTCTGGAAATGATTTGAATATCCGTGCCTTTTGCCAGTCCGATGATGTTGTTGTCCCCCGTTAGTGCGAAGACTTTTTGCTCAGAGTTTTTCTTTTTCAGTGCCTCACAGTCCTTGATGAAGAGCAGGTCGTTGTTCGTTTTTGAGTAGAATTTCCTCGTCAAAAAACGCGGATCATCTTGTACATCTTGTAGATTGAAGCTTGGCCTCAAGTTCCCCCTGGGTCTTCCGTTTAACAGTTCCCTGCTGTAAAGCCGACCGATCCGCTTTTTTTGCTCGTCCGTTGGGTGATCTTTCCAATAGTCCAGCTCTCCATGAATCGACAACGCCGTTCCGAGTGAGGAGGGGATCTTTCCCTTTCCTTCGATTTCTGGGAGGAGGTCTTCAATCGAATTTCTAATGAAAAACACTCCCTCTCTCGATGCACTTTCTGCGAACACCGAGGCGTCCATTCCGAATATCTTTTTTTCGGCCACCCACTGCCTTCGCTGACTGATGGGAAGAAGAACGGCCTCCTCGATTGTTAGGTCCTCGAGTGGCAGTTCTGCAGGTGCTACGTACCTGAGAACCCTGAGACACCGCACACAAACCCAGCAGAGAGGACAAATTCCGTGTGTTCTGCTCGTTCAGAATAGCAACCTACAGCAGCTCCTCTGCCGGCCATTTTCCTCTTCGCTGCTGCCCCCCCATCCCTTGTCTTTTCTGGGTGATAACCACCTTCATTGTCGTCTTCGGGCAAGTCAGGACCCCTCTGCCCTCCAGGAGTCTCTTTTCAACCATATACTGGGGAGTGAAAACCCCCCAAAACCAAGCACAACACCTACCAAAACGCTGTGCTGACCATCTGTCGTTTGATGCCTGCCTTTGCTTGTGCGATGTGATGATGCGTGTGAGGACTGCACGGGAGGCTCCAGACTCACGTCTCTGGAGAGACAGACCTCCGATCGGCTTTCTCACCAAAGAACGAAGGTATTCACCTCCGATCGGCTTTCTCACAAAAGAACGAAGGTATTCACCTCCGATCGGCTTTCTCGCAAAAGAACGAAGGCATTCATTTCCGACACTTGGGTGCGAGATAGCATCACAACATGCACATTCACAGAACGTCGAAGGAAAGCGTTGTTTGGGTGCATAATCGGGGACCTGAGATGTCGGAGCTCCTTGGGATCTGGGAGAAGAAACGGCCCTTCCCGGTGTGCAGTGTGCACGTGTTGTGCTCTTACATGCCCTGGAGGAAGGCGTCGATCCCTTCAATCATCTCAACTGCCGCCTGCACGTACGGGGCTGGTGTCCGGAAGTGTGTCTCTCCACGTCTGAGATCGAGCTTGTATACGCATATTCCTTCGCCACATCATCCAGGGTCACGTACCTGATACGGGACTGCACGCGAATCAAAAGGCAACGGGAAACTTTGGTGCAAGTCGACGGTCAAACAAGCCACCGATATAGAACACACATGCATGCATCCGTGGAATAAGCAGCGGCGTTCAAATCGTCATAACGAGACAAAAACTTCCGATATATAGGCGTTCGTGCGAAGAGCTTGAATGCACAATCATGAACAGACTGTATATGCTTCTCTTGCTTGTCTTTCCGGTGTTTCTTTTTACATGGAAGAGATACCGGAAAGAAAGAGGAAAGATACCGGTCGCTGCAGAATCAGCTCAGAAAGAAGGAAAGATGGAAGGAAAGAAAGAAAGAAAGAAAGAAAAAAAAGAAAGAACACATCTGAATACAGACAGACCATGCTCAAATAACACGGAGATGGAGAAGCAGAGAGACAAACTGACCATCTCAGGCTGCAGTAGAAGGCGAAACCGATCAAGCAGATGCATGTCTCTCCTCTCCTCCTGTGCGCCCCCCTCCAACTGCTGCAGGGCAATTTTTTCCGGAGCACTCAATCAAGTCATCCATCCACCTTTCTTTTCTTCAGGCTTCATCTCGTCTCCTCTCATTCCTGCTTGCTCCTCTTCACTCTATTTCAATCCACAAGACACATCGACCACCACCGCGTTTGACCTCACTTTTTTCTCACGTCTTCTTTCTGTCTTAATTCCTCCTTCAGATTCGTTCCTTCGAACTCTCCTGCTCCCATCGTCTCATCGAGAGTGTTGCCCTCTGCACGCATGTCAGGTGAAACTGTTCATCCCCCACGCGCTCAAAAAGGCGAAATACTCTTTGCCTCCACAGGTCGTGCAACTGTCGGTAGTCCCTGAGGAGAGCGTCATGCTTTGCAATTCAGACTGGGGGTAGAAAGGAGGAAGCACCCACCGGAGAAGCCCTCGAATTGGGGGACCGAATCCGTGCTGCACCTTGGGCTTCGACTCCCCGAAGAAGAAGTCCTTTCTCGGATCC
>JAHBMJ010001698.1:20667-27020 GCA_018398765.1 Chromera velia
GCCTTCGATAGGACCGCGGATAGTGATGGTGATGAGCAAGTGAAGAAGCATGGCACCAAAGGAGAACAGATCGGAACTGGGCTGCAGCTCATCAGTGGAGAGCTCCGGCCTGTGCTATGAGGCCTCTCGTCCCCCCAGGACAGCTCGCAGGCATACCCGTCCTCGCAACGTACAGACACCCGTCAATGCATACCCGCCCCCGCAAATGCGAATTCTGCATGCATGCACAGAAAGATAAAGAGAGAGAACGGTACTGGCAAAAGTATCGGCTTGCTACAGACTCATGAGAAAGATGTGGAAGCGCATACGTGATGCACACCAAAGTCCACGCGTGGATACTCATGTCTATTTGCAGAACTCCTGTCGATGAAAGACATTTGTGAGAGCTCCCAGACCGATGGAAGAACGAGCGCGAGCTCCAGCTCCTCCCTTGTTAGCCCCATGCATGTCCGGAGTCAGAGCCTCGAAGCGCACCACCTTTCCCTTATCTTCCAAGACGTCCCCTGGCATCGTTCAAGGCAGTCTGCAGGGAAAATAAGCGTGCACATTCAACAACATGGCACAAAGGGGAAAGCGAAAGAGAAACCAGCCTCTTCTCTGGAAGGTTTCATTTCTCTGCCCGTTCATTCAGTCAATTCTGTCCAATCCTTTCATTTTTTTCAGCCCCAAAAGGCTGGATTGATGTATTCGTTTGTTGTCAGCACATGTATCCACTCAGTTATTCCCCTGCTGAGTCGGGCAGCCAGCTTTCAAGGCGAAGTGTGATTGATTACTTCATTTGGACGCCACTGACCTTAGATCCAGGCCTTTTCCAACAAGAGCGGCCGAAACGACTTCTGGTCGCTGTCTGCGAATTAAGTCAGAATGCAATAAGGGAGCTAGGATGGATGAAGAATTAAGAGAACTTCAGACCAATCCCTTACGGCTGGACGCATGGGATTTCCTTGGCCGGACGCATCAATCCTTAATTGTTTCGGGACCAAATTTCCATAGGGTTCTGCCATGTGAGGAACGAAGATCCTCCAGACCCTCCCCGTGCAACCCGTTGACACTTCCACAGGCCCCTATAGCTGCTCCCCTACTCCAGGTTCCCCTTCCCCGACCCCTCCCGACGCCCCGTCCCCTGACCAACTCCCCGTCCTTTCGTTGCGGCGACCAACTCTTCGATACCACCTTCCTCGACGATTTGCATAAATGCCCGATTGGCTGTATGCCGCTCTTTGGAACGCAGCTTCTGCCTGTGTGACATCATCGCTGCCAACGCTGCGAGTCGGAGAGCAAGTGACTGAGACACCGCAAGAGTTGTAAGAGTGTGACAGACAGACCGACTGAACTACAGAAGAAAGCTACAATGAATCGAGAGTCAGAAAATTTGTAGAAATTCGTAAGCTTACCGGCAGAGTGACTAAATGCATGGACCCGACGCCTCGTCCGCTGTATCCTCCACCTCCGACGACCGCGTTGCTCCTTCTCCTGCCCCCAGACCCTCCACGATTTCCATCAGGGAGTCTCTGAGGGCTTCCTCTGATGAACCTTCCACCGTGCTCGGAAAGGAATTCCTCATCGTGCCCCCCCCATCGCCCACAGCGGGAGCAGTTTGGCTTCTGTGCAGAGTTAGGTTCGGAGTCAGAGTACTTGGGATTCTCGACTATAATACCCACCGTTGCTAGCCAGAGAGAAACGGATGACCTCCATTCCTCTTTCGTTGTGTGCAACAACGCCGATTCCGTTACCGTCCAGCCCTCCCTCAGGGACTTTCCCCAGAAGGCTCTCAAAGAGCGCACGTCGCCTCTTTGGCGCAACGACTCTCTCAGGAAAAGCCTTTGATCGATCGGGAGCTGTCAGCCCCGATGATCATACCTGCAGATGCATGGAAGGGAGAACAGTCAGACAACAGTCACGTTCCGACTCAACCAAGCAACACTATAAGTGTTGCATCAGGAGAGAACCTACCCTCGGACTGATATCCCCCCGCCAGAATCCCGAGATTCGCCTTCCCTCCACTATATATAGATAGTCACCAGACGGACACTTCTGTATCGCTGCTTTCACCCTCCGAATCAGAACGGTCACTTCCCCCCTCGGATCCATTCTGGGAATCTCCCCCTTCATTTTCCGAATCTGAATCATCGTCTGAATCTGTTTCTTCACTATCATCATCCGGATCTGAATCTATATCAATGGGACATTGCATAGAATCTATATCAACGGGACACACGCACGCGCGCGCGTGCGCGCGCGCGCACACACACACACACACACACAGAGACAGAGAGAGAGAGAGAATCGAATGAGGAAGGGGGCAGACATGCGGACACACGTGTGCAGACCGAGAACTTACACGAACAGAGGGACACAGATACAGAGAGGGCGAAAGATGAAGAGAAACAAGGAAAAGGAGAGAGCTATAGGGGCGGTCCTGCAGGCTCACGAACTTACTGGGCCTTCTCCCATCACCACATTGCAAGCGTCATCTGCAGGAGCATGAGGATTGTCAAAGATTGAGGAAGTGAGAAAAATATATAGAGAAATACTGTACTGACCTGCACACTCACGCTTACACATGATCACAGAGGCACACACATGCAAAAGCACAACGCGCGCGCATACAGAGAGAGAGGGAACAAGGCAGACGGAGACTCCTTCAATCACCCCGTCACTCATTTACACAGATACAGGCATAGAACAGTGACAACAGCACAGAACGGTGATGCCCCCTCCCTCAACTTACATTCGTACTTCAGATTGAAGGCCTGGAAGGCCCAGTTGAGGGCCCCCCAAACATCCTCACAAACAGCCGTGCACCACTCTGAGTTTTGGCCTCCCTCCTCAGTGTCTATCTCAAAAAAATTCATCTGCACAGAAAGGCAGCAGGCGTCTTCGTGCCCTGTCCGCGTCTACTCACAACAAGACCATTGCAGAGAGAGGCAGGTTTTTCCTGCTAAGTCACTCCGTCCTCAATACAAATGCACAGACACACATGCACCCACAACCAGGAATTAAGAGGGGGGAAGAGAGAGAGCAAATAGAATGACAAAACAAACACAAGACTGTTTGCATTTCTACTGCTATAATTGGCCAGTCAGCACTCCGGAAAAGGGGAAAGACCATTCCTTGGCCCACCTGCACCACGGTGCCCCAAGGGGTCTGCAGCTTTTTTTCCTCCGTCAGGATGAAGTTCCCTGCCACAAAAAAAAAAGAATATGGAGTGCTCTTCTTACGATCTGCATACCTGAAATAGAAAACAAAGGAGAGAGCAACATAGGGCAACGAAGAGGCATTCTGTCTTATCACTGCGGATGTTGGCAATTCCGCAGGGGGTTCTCGAAAAAAGGCACGGTCAGACAGACGACTCCTTCTCATTTCGTGTGAAAGACATGCAGAACGATCAACGAAGTAAGAGAGAAAGACAGAACGATCAACGAAGTAAGAGAGAAAGACAGAACGATCAACGAAGTAAGAGAGAAGACAGAACGACCAACGAAGTAAGAGAGAAAGACAGAACGATCAACGAAGTAAGAGAGAAAGACAGAACGATCAACGAAGTAAGAGAGAAAGAAAACGGGGAGGGGAGACGTCAAAGAGTGCAGGCTCTACTTCCACCTCTGAGTCAGATCATATGCTCAACCATGCATGCGCGACAATCACTCTCGCTGGCTCTTCTGTAGGACAGACTGACGGTGTGTGTCCTTCTCTCTCTCCGGGGAGCGGGCCGCTCCCATGGCATGCAGCTCCCTTTGACCTTCAGACGAGCCCCCGAGGCCAATTAACACCCGGGCCTTGAGGGGAGAAGCCCTGGCCGCCGCTCTTAAACACAACAAGCGGCTGGCCAGGGCACACGTCTCTTCCCCGCCCTGAGTCTTGATATACTCCATCGAATTCAGGAGCGACATCCAACTCAGGAGAGTCGGCGTCCTGCCGATCGGGCACTCAGCGAGCGCATGCACGGAGGGTCTCGAAACCCTTCAGCAGATGCTCAGAGACCACGCCAGGGCATCTGAACCCCCATGCAGTTCGACTCCTTGTTGTGAGACGGTGGCAAGCACTTGCGTATTGACTCACCTGCTGGATGGCATCAATTTCTGTGAGCTTCCCCGCAAGAGCGCACAGAGATTCGGTGTTCAGAACTCCCTCCAGGTTTCCTCAACTTTTCTCCAAGCAGCTGACTTTCCATCTGTCTGTGTCTCTCAATGTTTGCGTGACTCGCCTGTTTGAACACAAGTGTTCCGGTTGAATGTCTCTTGGGGGAACATTGGGTTGTCATACACGAGGTTGCCGTTGAAGTTGAAGTGGACAATGCAGTTGGTCATTTCGACCGTCATCCTGAGAGCTTCAAGGAAAGCGTTCAGGTAGCACACTGAGTCTAGGAGGGTCAAGAACGCCTCCGCAATCCATCCACAGACTGCAGAGTTCCACGCATGCATGGGACCAAGAGATTGAAGCGCGACCAGGGCAGAGTTCCATGCATGCATGGGACCAAGAGTTTGAAGCGCGACCAGGAAAAGAATCAAGTGCTGACCGGAGAAAGGGGCCGTACACTGGGAGGTCAAGAGAGCACTTTGAAGGAGGCCAAGAGAGCACTTTGAAGGAAAAGAGAGACAGACAGAAAGACACTATAGAAAGCAAAAGAAAGAATCCGACACAAAAACGAATAAAGAAGCATTCAATCAATGAACCGTCCATTCAACGCTTCCGCTGCGCGACATCCCCCCCCACACTGTACACTGCATGGGAGGTCACGAGAGCACTTTGAAGGAAGAAGAGTCAGACAGAAAGACACGATAGAAAGCAAAAAAGAGAATTCGACGCAAATTCTGTGCTCCCCCATTTCGTGCTCGCCAGAGCATTGTGAACGACATCTTTCTCTCGATCCGAGAGAGAGATGCGCTTGGGAATGCCCACCAGGACAACGTCGGCGACATCCGAGAGGGTGAAGTCAAGGGTGGCACACTCCAAGAAGCACTTGCATGTAGAGGGCTGAAAGCGTCCACGCCTCGTCCCCCCACTTGACGCACTGCGCGAACTTCCGCCTGCGCTGTTGATCATGTGTGTGTGTGTGTGTGTGAGAGAGAGAGAGAGAGAGAGACGTGTCATTCAAGGGGCGCCCCCCATGCAGAGAGACAGCCCCCCCATGCAGAGAGACAGTCCCCCCATGCAGAGAGACAGCCAACCTTCAGAGCCAGAATCCATAACAGCATCCAAAAGGCCTCGCTGTCAATCCGGATCTAGACGTTGACCAGAGTCGTCCGACGTTTTGAAGTGCTCCAGCCCCACTGCGTGGGAGGGGGAATTGCTGCGGGGGGGGAGGGCTGAATGGGCGGAGGGGGGGGGGCCAGAACCTGTTGTTGTAGAGCTAGATGTACGGGATCTTGTAGTATAGGGACGTGTGCGTGTTCTTGTGGTTCTTCATCATTTTCCGGGTTTCTTCTTCGGGGCCTGCTCTCCAGCGAACCTCAAGACCCAGTCGCAGACTACCGGGATGGCTGCATCAAAAAAGGTCTTCCGCCCCGCTCCTTTTGCGCGTCCCTTCTTGTTCAGGGTCAGCAGAAGGTCCTCCATAGACGAAAGCTGCATGTCATAGGAGGAAGACGAGGAAGAGGAAGAGGACGACGAAGACACCGCCGTAGGTAACTGTGAGGTCGAAGCGCCGGAGGGAGGCTGTATCAGCCGTTTCTTGTGTGCAGAACCAGAAGTCCCTCGACAGCGTCTTCTTCGCGGTGGCAGGGAGCATCTTCTTGGACTGGATCGAGGGTCTGCATGGAGAAGGAGGAAAGGGTAAAGAGGAGGAACAAAGCAAGGAAGGAAGCAAGAAAGCAAGAGACCAAGAAAGACAGAAAGTAGATTACAGTAAGCGAGGCCTTCCCTCCCCTCCCCTCCCCTCCCCCCCCCTCCCCTCACCCACCTTGTCCCTCTTCAGTTTTTCGACCTGGCAACCAGTGAGAACGACACTGCTTCTTCTTTTTCTCACGACATCCGTTTGAGACAAGAAACGAACAGAGACGCACGCAGTACATTTTCAATGACTCTGTCTTTTCAACAGCCCAATCTTTTCGCCGGCTTCCTGGGTTCGTGCAGCGAACTCTCTCCCACCAATGCAGTCTGATTGCATCAGGCAAGAAACAAAGACAAAGCACGAAGACACAAAGAAGCACAAGTTCAGATGGTGGAAAGAAAAGAGTTTGATTCTATGTACTGACTGTGATATGTTGAGACGGAGAGGGACAGAGATCGTGGCATCCACGCATCTCTTTCTTTTCTTCATGCTGTTCTGTCGAACTTAGTAGAATCAAGACCAGTAAACAAGATCCTAAGACATACTATATAACTTAGGTTGAATAGGTTCATTATACAAA
>JAHBMJ010001699.1:0-25897 GCA_018398765.1 Chromera velia
AGACTACTATGAAATCAGATTGATCACTGAATCGCAAGAAAGCTCCATGCTCCTGACATCGATCGAGTCTGTCACTAAGGATCGACCTGAATCGCTCCAGCGACATCAAGCCCTGAAGACCCTTGAACCTCTGCAAGCACTTACTAGCGCCAACCCCTCTAAGTAGGCCTTAACATCAGGATCGAAGCTGATAACTTGCCTCGCTATAGAGATGTAGTCTTAACCTAGCTAGCTAGCTAGCTAGCTAGCTAACTAGCGAAGCCCCTTATCGAAGAGCCAAACACTAGCTAAGTTAAACACTAGCTCCCCTCTAAGCAGAAACAGCGGGCAACTACTAGTAAACATAAATATACCAGTCTAGATATACCATACAGCAGTCAAATATTATGAAAATACTATATGACTTTAAAGATCTTTAATTATAAAACAAAAATTCTGATAAGTTTCAAACTAGGCTCCAAAACTTATATTTTCCCCAATTATCCTCTTTAAACTCATGCAAGTGAATCAGCGCTTGGAGTTTTCTCTGTTCGTCTGTCTGCCAGAATGTCAGACAGACGCCATCTGAATGTTTATTTGCTTATTCCGAGTTGCGGTTTAATCGGAAGAGATTCAAGAGAAACGCGCTGCGCATTTGCGCGCCCGTCCCTTGCTTTCCATTCTTCTTCCCGTCTTCTGTCAAGTGGTTTGTCTCACCGATTCAGTCCCTCCCTTCCAACTTGCCTGCTCAATCAGCAGCTGTGCCAAACACGAAACAAAACATGTACAGGGTGTCTCTCTGGTTTTCAAAATACTTGCAGTGCTCTGACCCTTTCTGTGTTTTGCTCCCGTGTTGCCACCTGCAGCAAAGCTGTGCATTCTGGATATCAGAACTGACGATCCAATGAATGAAGGAAGGAATCAGTTTATCAATCTGAAATGAGGTCCTCCCCCCTCCTCTTCTTGTCTCACTTGTCGCTGCCTTAAAACCGGCCCCTTCCCCTTGAAACTTCTCTCGGCTTCCTCGTCTGGTCTTCAGTTCATCCATTCATTTTGTTCTTCCACACCATGCATAGGTCCATTCATGCATTCATTCATTCATTCATTTGTTTGTTCACTCATTTCTTATTCCCCCAAGATCAAGGAAGGAGGGAAAACATTTGGCAATACGTCCCTGACGCGACGTTTGTCTTTTTCAGTGACTGACTGATTCCCTGGACATTTCTCTGTCAGTCGAAACAACCAAAAGGCCACAAGCAAGGAGCGATAAGGTGACTGGCAGACTGCACAAGAAGAGAAGACGCAGCGAAAAGAAGACTAGTAAGAGAAGGAACGAAAGAAGAAAGACGAAGGAAGACAGAAAAGAGAAGAGTCCGAAGTTTTTTCCTCGGAAGAACAGACACGACAGGTCGAGAGGGCCTCCCTACGCGATCTGTTGCTTTTGCAGACACTTAAACCAACAAGACAGATTCACAAACAAATGCACACACACACACACACACACACACACACGAGATGGCAAGAGAAGAGAGGAATCAAGAAGGAGAAAGAGGACACGCAGGCAGCGGGTAGTCAAGTCAAGCAGCATCAAATGAAAAAAAGAAAAGAAAGGCAGAAAGAAGGAAAAAATAATGATGACGAGAGAGGGGGAAAGAGAACTACACATCTATGCAGTCCAGCCAGTCGATTAGACTTTCGTCAACATGTACACACAGTCCTCACCCCCCGCAAAAAACTCCCTGAATCCATGCAGCTTTCATTAGTCCGACCTTCCTCTTACCCGATGCCGTGAAGTTCCTTTCGGCAATTAAGTGTTCTGACTGAACATGGGCTGATCGCTTGACCTCTTGGTCAGTCAGTCTCGGCCGCTCTCGGTGCCCTCCTCTTTTCTTTGTCTGGGGGCCTCGCTCTTTTGTCTTTATACGCGTCCCTCGTTTCTTTCTGTTCTTTTCACACTGTCGCCCCCGAACGACGACAGGCTTTTTCTAATCGCGGGAAAGAGGAACAGACGATCTTCGGTTTCTTGTTGGTCGTTTTCTTTTGCTGTTTTTTTGGCCTTGCCTCCATGGCAGGCAAACAAGCACGCAGAGAGACGAACAGGCAGGCAGCAACGAAGGCTGCTGGCTCGGCTATCCTCACACAGACAGATATTGCATGCGAGCAAACAGGTGACATACATGTAGACAGAAGAGGCAAAAGGAGGAGACAAGGAGAGAGAGAGAGGCAACGGCAACGGCAACGGCAAAGGCAAAGAGTCACAGAAAATACAGAATTAATCCAGCAAGCACCGTCAGATGCAGCTAGAACCTGAAACAGACAGAGATGAAAAGAAAAAGAAAGGCAGGGAAAAGCAACCGGAGCGCCAATATAGATAGGTAGACAGACAGACAGACAGATAGACAGACGAACTACGTGAACTTGCAGACGGACCAACCGACAAGCACCAAGCCAGTCAGCAAGCAAACAGAACGAACAACATGCGCACCAGAAAAAATCATCGCTTTTGTTGTCCTTTTTGCTTCTTTCTCCCCTCCGTCCTTCCCTTCCTCCCAGCCTTCCCAAGTCTGTTTTTCTTTCTGTCCGTCTGTCCGTCTCTTACATCCATGCAACTGAACACGAATTAGAAGACCATCTGCCGGCCAAGAGGTAGTGGACAACTAACACGATAAAGGAAGATTCAAATTGTCTATGTTGCTCTCTTTTCTTTCGTGTCGGATTCAAAAGAGACAAACAAGGGGACAGAAAGAGAGACAGAAAGAGACAGATCGCACTCACTGAAGGGGCAATTGCCGGTATCATTCACTCACTCACTCACTCCCTCACCCACCCACTCACTCACTCACAAACACAGGCGACACACAACAGAAGCAAAAGATGCACAAGACCGCACCAGAGCATGCGAGTGCGAAGACCTGGGGGAGAGGCCAATGGAGGTCTGTCTAACCACTAGTTTGTCTTCTCTACCTGTCACCGTTTCTCTAACTCCCTCGCCATAAATCCGACGAGAACGAGTGAGCCACGCACCTCGCAGGCAACTGGGCAGGCCAGACACCTTTACTTAAACACACACACACACACAGAGAGAGAGAGAGAGAGGACGACAGGTACAGAGATGAGATAGAAGACTGAACGAAAAATGGGGGATCAATCATGTTAAACCGTCCATCTGACCGACACACGTGTACACGTTAAAAACTTTTCGACAGCTTCTCACCGCGTCCACAGGCACGCACACGCACACGCACACGCACACGCACACGCACACGCACTCACACAGAGAGAGAGGACAAGACCGAGACATCCCTTGCAATGAACAAAACCACCAGCGAGAGACAAAAAAGGGGCCACTGTTTCATTCCATCCACCCTCCGCAGACCGTGAGCTTCTCTCCCAGCCCGCTCTTTCTCTTTCTGCAGCAGTTCTCGCTCTCTTCTCTCTCCGTATTTCCGCTTGTTCTACTCCAATCGACCTCTTCCTTCTAGACTTGCTGAAAGCAGCAGTCCGTCCTCCCTCGCTCAGTGAAAGCCCTCATTGATTAGTGAGCTTCCACAGACCGAGAAATAAATTCGATTCGTCCTCGCTTCTAGTCATTTCTCTTTCGGTTTCTGATCCGTCGGGTGTGTCCCGCTGAAAGCAGCAGTGACTGTTGATTCCCTCACCATCACTCACATGGAGAAAAAAGATGAGAAAACAAAGAGCTTTCGTAACGAGAAAGAGTGAGGCAGGGGAGGGATAGGTGCCTCGGTTGGTTTCTCCATTCACTGTGAAAAGGGAGGAGCGAAACAACACTTTCAGTCGTCTCTCTCTCTCTCTCTTTCGTCGGATGGATAAGTAATTAGAAAGAAGTGGCACGCCCCTTTTTGTCTTCGCCTTCTGAAAAGGAAGGCCCTTCTGTTCTACAGTGTTGGGTCCATGCAGGAAGAAAGGAATCTATCGGTAAACATCCATCCGCCTGTGCTCATGCGGAAAGAAAGTTGTCGGACAAAAGCAAAGAAGACAGACAAACAAACAAGCGAGGAACGAAAACCAAAAACTCAGGAAGGAAGGAAGGGAGGGGGGAAAGTAATGTGACAAATTCGATGCAAACGTTGCAGAATCACGTTGAGCAGTTGAGCAGGTAAGCAAGTAGGGAAATACACAGCTGCTTTGTGTCAATTCAGTGAGAAGACGACACTTTACGTTTACGTTTTTCGTTGTTCCTTCTCTTTTTATGTTTATTCAATCTTGTGCACCTGCCGTGCATGTACCTTCAACCACACAAACCAAAGAAACAATTCTAAACATCCATTCTGATCACTTATGGTCCATTCCTCTCACTTGTCTTTGTCAGCCTTTTAATTGGGTCTGCCCGCTCGCCATCTCTTCTCAGTGTCTTTCTTTCGCATACGCAGACAGCGGTAAAGGAGAAAGGCACCATCACCGTGTCTCTCCTTCCTCTGTCTTTCTCTACACATCCATCACTACAAACCAATAGGCAGACAGACAGAAAATCAGTCGGGTGACTCAAGATGTCTCCATTGCTCTGTGCTCTCGCTGTTTTCTTTTCTCCATGCTCGATCAGGGAATTTCACCTTAATTCTTTTCTTATCACCTTTTTTCCACTTTGGCGGAGCGTCCTATCACCCTCGGTCAAATTGTCTGCTTTCCTTTCTTCATCCCCCCATCGTGAGGGGACAGAGAGAAGACAGACGCACACCAACAGATACATGAATAGTGTCTTCTTACTCGCGAATTCTTCCTGTGTCTCCTTTCCATTAGGGGCCCTAATTTGGGTTTCTTTCTGACGTCTCCCTCAGTCATTCGTTCCTCCGTTTTCTCTCGAGCCTTTTTCTCTTCTTAGAATGTCATCTGGGACGGAAATCAACCGACCTGCTCTTCTAGCTCCGCTCTTGAACTTAAGTACATACTCAAACCTTCCTTCCGTCCACCCTTGCATCCACCTAGTAAAGTGACAGACTTAATACAAACACCCGACAAGCAAGGAGGAGAGAGGAAGGAACACGGAAGCTTGGGTAGCGGATGGATTAAAGATGAGAAGAGAAGAGAGAAAGAAGAAGAATGCAAGGAAGAAAGACAAATGCATAATCTGCCTATTGCCTTCCCTTCTCGATGGAATGAATCCCTATCGATTCATCACAGACACATACGCACAGTAGGCCTATTCCAATACCGTGCCGTCTGAACACGCCCCCTCCCAGGCCCAGATCTCACAATCACCGTCCCTGTCCTTGCCCCCTCCCATGGTGCCCTCCCCGACCTCCCCCCCCCCCTCGTTGCTGCTGCTGAGCGAAATTCCCTGCAGCAGCACCCCCTCCACCTCCTCCCACTCCACCCATACGCGCTTGGTTCCCTTGTGATCCGTCGTCAGGCAGCCCTCCTGTCTGATAAACGTGCGACACCTGCAGGAAGTGTTGGCATGAATTTACACACACACACACACACACACACGACGCACACGCACACACATACACGCACACACACATACACACACACACACACACACACACAGACACACACAGACACACACGAACACGCACGCACGCACGCACGCACACACACGTACACACGCTTTTGCTGGTAACCGAGAGAGAGAGTATTGCATGGACATGCGTAAGCTAGCTTGAGCATTGAGCGCTCTCCCTTTCGTGCAACGACATGGCTTTCCTCAGAACAAACCACTTCTGAGTCCTCCCACACCCTCATCTGCTGTCGGACCTGGGAGATCGTGCCGCAAGTTCCACAGCGCACATACGGAACTCCATAAGGAGCAAGATTAGTCGTGCCGCAGACAGCACACAGCATGGAGAGAACCTGCGAGTCGAGCAAACACACAAATAAATGAAAAACATCATGACCACAGGTAAATGACGCACTACACTGAAAAAGTGAGAATGAATTCCGCTTGTAATTTCCATACGAGGAAGTAAAGTCGACGAAAATAGAGCAGCTGCACAGAAGGGGGAAACAATGCACAAAAAAAAGACCAGCTTGGCATAGTCCCAGTACGTCATTTCCATAGAGTTAAGGCGCGCGCGCACACACACACACACACACACACATAGAGAGAGAGAGAGAGAGCCAATCCATCAATCGACTGCCTCGGCGGGCCCTCTCCAAGCAAACAACTAGAATAGAAGGAAGAAAAATAATGCCAGAAAAGCCAACAAACCTTTCCTCCGGTCTCCGACTCCGCCACCACCGCGTTCATTGTGCGGCATGTGAAGCACTGCAGACACACGCAGAGACAGACATGCATTAGACAGAACGCGGATACACATTTCAGAAGAACGCAGGAGTATCACACATATCGGAGAGCCGCCAGGGGAAGTGTTGATCATACCTTCAGCTGAGAAGAGCATGAAACAGAACGGGCGAAACGACCTAGAGGACGAGTTTAGAAGCAAACGCACGAGCAGACACACAATTCACAGTGCACATCAATACAATCTGATTCTCAGACGCACCTGAACATACGCAGCGGCAGAATCGTACTCGAGGAGGAGCTGGCAGTTGTAGCATCTCAACCGCGCCTTGCCAGAGGGCTGCATAGACACAGACAGAGTTGTCACGAGGAGAATGCAAGGAAGCACTGGTAAAGACACTGACAGAGTTGTCACGAGGAGAATGCAAGGAAGCATTGGTAAAGACACAGACAGAGTTGTCACGAGGAGAATGCAAGGAAGCACTGGTAAAGACCTTTGCCCCTCACAATAGAGACATGAGGCTGGGCCCTTGCACGACTGGTGCCATAGAAAGCTTGTGCACAATCCAGCTTGACCAACCAACCATGGGTACATTCTCCACGCCCGCCACATCCATCGTCCCATCGGGATTCTCCACAAAGAAAGTCGGGGAAGGATCCCCTGCCCGCAGGTGATCCTGCTTTGCTGCCATTGGAGATCGATCAGTCTCTCTCTCTCTGTCTCTCCGTCTGTTTGTGTCCTTCCTTTCGTCCAGATGGCCCTCAGTTGACGGAGAAGAAGGGTATCAAGTGAGAAGAGTTCCACTGCCTCAAAAAAGTTGAAGCTCTATATATATGCGAGAGAGAGTGACTACAAGGTCGACAAGAAGGCCCAGTCAACTCGATTGGCTGTCCAGATTCATGTGGCTGTGCTTGCCAGCTGTCCCTTGAGCCAGTGGTACACCTATTCTACGTATCGGCGTGCAAAAGCAGTGATCTAAAGCAGGATCGAATGCATGAATTGGGTCAAACACACACACAGTTGAAGCAGAAGTCCAGGAAAGCTGCATGGTGAGCAAACTGCAGTGTCAGGATGTGCCAGGTCTGTGTAGTGGACGTCTCCGGAGCATGCCGGGGCCATGCACTTGACCGTGCACGCGGGAGAGGACCTTTTCGAAAGGTGACCGGGGTCCATGTGGGCCCTGGTGGCTGTAGACAAAGATCTTTGTGCAATTCAACTCAAGCACTAGACAGTCCAGTGTCTCAACTCCCACCCTGACATTTGCAGATCTCTCCTGTGAATTCGGGTTGCCGCCTTTCACGAGGAAGAGCAGTTCTTCGCTTTTTTGAAGGCCGAAAGAAGATCGAGACGATGGACGAGACGGAGACGGGTGAGGGGGAAGCCCCTCCTCTCAGTCCAGAAAATCAAAAGAACCTCGCCCTTCTGCAAGACGCCTGCGACCACAGTTGCAGAGTAATACAGGCAGAAGATGAGACAGAGCGCACCAAGCTTGCGGAGAGTCTCTGCTTATCTATCCTACGCATGATCAGACAATTCGACTTCTTGGCTGCGGCAAGGGATTTGCCGATTTTCGAGGACTTCATCGAGATTGTGGCGAATTTCGCTTGTGCGGGTGGGGGGGACGGGTTGGAGGAGGTGATCTCAATTTTGTTGAAGAGGATCAAATCCTTCGGCAGGGACGGATATGAGCAACTGCAGAAACTCAACCCCCCTCTTCAACTCGGTCAGCCTCTTTGCTTCAGTTTTGCTGTCTCCTGAGTGAATCCGAGGACCCTCAAGCCTTCTTTCTCCATTTCTGTTGGCGGCAGACAAGTGCTTTAGTAACTTGTAGTGGCTTCACACAGATGCAGAGTGTTTTCTTCAACAAGAAGGACCATCAAAGAAATATGTGCGAATCATTCTCGGTCCATGTTTAAGGCGAGCTTGTCGTTTGCGCGGGGTCCACTGTGCTTTGAGTGAATGTCGTTTTTGGCTCTCTGTATTTTCACGAGTCTTGTGATCCTCCGCCGTGAGTTTAAGGTGGGCAGAGAATCTTCTTTCCCCCCTTTTCTGTCAGTCAGGCCCTGCTTCTGCTCATCGCCATTTCTCCCCTGCCTCCTTTCTGCTTTGAATCCTTTTGTCCTTCATGCAGAGGGCAAGATCTACAAGTCCTTTGACGAAATTCACAACACCGTCAAGGCAATCGTTGGGGATACGCGTCAGTCAATCAGAAAGGGGGGCAGGGAGGTCCAGTAGACGGGAATAGATTGACTAGATTGATTCAAGGTTTTATCAATCAGTCACTGCCCTCTTTTCTTTTCTCTTCATCTTTTCCCGACTTCCTTCACAACCGTCGACAGAAAGGAAAAGAAGAGAAGCAGTCAATTTGATGGTCGTTCTTTGTCAATTCACACCATGGCAGGAAGCTTCCTTTCGTTCTTCAGTTGGTTTACCAACTTGTAAGTGCCTCTGTACGTTTTCCCTTGAACAAACTAATCACGAATACATCTACACATGCATGTGCGTGGGGGGTGCAGCAACGAACGGCATCTTGGGGCGGAGCGACGCCGCCCTTCTCAACTTCCTCGTGCAGCACCACCCCCAGGCAACAACGAAAACACGGGGTCAGCCCATTCATTCATGGAGTGCAAACGAAAACAGGCGCAGGGTGATATAGGCTGACTACCTCGTCATGTTATGTGGTGCAGAATTGGACATAGCTGAAAGCAAGAAATCGGTGCAACGCAAGAGAGACACAGAGCGAGAGGGAGAGAGAGGGAGAGAGCAAGAGTTCATCCAGACAGAGAATTGGAAATTTTGGAAAGGATACCATCTCCCTTGAAAGACACGAAAAGAAAAGAGAAGAGAGTCAGGGCCCTCCATGCAGTCTTTTGGTTGGGTTCTGACGTCATCACTTCTCTTCCCTTCCCTTCCCTATAGCTCCGTCCCTGCATTCATTGTTCCTGTTTACCCGTTCGTTCCTTCACCGCCTAGCTCCATTGATTGATTTCTCTTTTCTTGAAACACCTTTCCCCTCCTTTTTGGACCTCAAATGCGAACACGTATCCCCGCTTTTGTTCAACCAAATTCCGCAGACTTATTGGGATTTACCGTCGCACCCCACCCAAAAGGCAGTCTGGTGCACCCGCGGTGCTTCCACGCCCTCCAACAAACAGAGAAAGAGAGGGAGAAAAGAGAAGAAGAGGCGAAAAGGATCAGGGAGGAAAACCCGCCAGCTGAAGAAGGAGGCAAGAAAGAGGGGGACCCGGAAGGAGACGAGGACCCTTACGTGCTTCCCCCTTACGAAATGGACAGTCACTATCCACCCTGGTCAGTGAGTGCACTTCAGTCAGAAGAATCTGCCCGCTTTGTTCTCATAGCCACATGAATAGTGTCCCCCCACACATGCGTAGAGATGATATTCGATGAAGACAAGACGACTGACTCCCTTGGAGGGTGAACGAACAGTCCTTTCTTGTTGGTACATCGAGTTGATGTCTCTCTTTCTATGCGCGTCCTCTTCTCCGGTAACCAAACCGAAAACATTGGAAGGGACAGCGATACTTGGAGACCAGGAAGAAGAGAGACGTTGCGGAACGCAAATTCAGGCACGCAGTAGCCAGAGGGAGGCGCAGATGATGCCAGGTTGACACTCCACATATACAGATAGATGCGAAGCGGCTGCTAGACTTGTCTCTTTCTCTTTGTCCGTCAAGAACGTGCAATGTAAGGTCTTTCTCTTCAAGACTGGCTCTCGCAAGCGTGAGAGAAGGAAGACGCAGAGGTGGAGAGGAAGGAAGGAAAGCATCTCGTCTCGTGGGCATGTTGCGAGAACGAAAAGAAAGAAAGAAAGAAAGAAAGAACGAACGAACGAAAGAAAGGCAGCATCATGCAAAAAAGCCACGCAACGCAAACCGTTCCTCGGCCTTTGTGTTGTGTTGCACTCTCTTGATGTGTGTGTTCATGTCATTTCATGTCATGTGGTGTGATAATGATGTGATGCAGGCACGAACCGTTCAGTTACACCCGATGCTTGGAGGGTCTCAGGCAGAGGCTCTGCGCGGAGGCGGCAGAGAAGAATCCTGACACGATCAAAGTGAGGGCCAGCAAATACGGAAAGGGGGAACTGTACGAGGTCGGTTTGCTGGTCGCTTCCTCTTTTCCTGTCTGTCTGTCTGTCTGTTGTGTTCATGAAGAAAAGGAGGGAGAAGAAGAAGAAACATATAGTCTGTCTTTCTGTCTGTCTGTCTCTTTTAGACTGTGTGTCTGTCCGTACTCTCTTTCTCTCTCTCCCTCTCGACTGGACGGCAAGGAAGAGAGCTCCGAAGAAAGGGAGAGAGAAAACAAAGCAAGAAAGAAGCTTTCCGACACAAGCCTCTTTTTCTGCATTCAGAAAGCCGAGATAAGGCGCTCATTTGCACTTTTTTTTTGTCTCTCTTATATAAATGTGTTGGGTTTGGTCCAAGTGGGGGAAGGAGATTGAGAAGACGGTCAGATGAAACCAAAGCACGGAGTTGCAGAAGAGATCCTTGTGTGGGGGGGGAATTTGCAGGTAGTTCCTCTCCCCCCGGACTGGCTGAGGATCGGTGCCGGTTCTGAAGGTCTGGCAGAGTTGGCAAGGCACAAACTTCACAGTCTTCTCAAGGTCCTCGCAGACAAGCTTCCTCTCCAAGTCTCAAAAGCTGTGGAGAACGGGCTGCAGATGGCCTACAATAGACCGTCGGCATTTGCACCGTTGCAAGATCAGGTCCGTCTTTCTTCTGAGTTTTCATGTTCGCGTTTTCTGCTGGTGACGTTGTTCGTCTCGCCCGGTGGCTTTCTCCCTGTTCAAGTCACGTATGTCCGTACCTCAGTGTGGCTTCAAACGGCTCTTTTCCTTCGAGAGGATGTGACGCTGCCACTTCGATTGGCCGCCCGCTTGTTTGGTTTTCCGTTCGTGTGTGCGTATCTCGTGCGCTCTCTCCTCGTTTAGTTTCATTTCTTCTTGAAACGAACTCTGAGCGTCTCTCTTCGGCTGAGTTACTTCTCTGACTGTCTCTCCCTGTTCCTCACTCCTCTGATTCTTTTACCTGCCTGGCTAGCTGCCTGGCAGGAGAGCTGGGTGATATCTCTCCTCGACATCGCATCCCGAAGCGCCCGACTGTTCCATCCTCTCCTCCGCATCGTCCTCGAAAGGTCAGGCAGGCAGGAAGAAGGTTGGGGCGGAGGTCTTCAGTTCGTTCGCCTCTTCGTTTGTTTTGTCTGGCTTGGCTTTTCTGACGCGCGCACACACACACACACACACACACACACACACAGAGAGAGAGAGAGAGAGAGAGAGAGAGAGAAGGGAAGGGGGGAGGAGGGACGAGCTCCATACGCACACAAAGAAGCCATCTCTTTGTTTTTTCTGTTCTCTCTTCCTTCTGTGCATGGGTGCTGCAGAATTGTGGAGCTGGACCTGTCGATCAGACACGGGGACCCACAGCTGCCCTCAGTGAAGGACGTGGAGAAGTGGAGAGAAGGAAAGGTGGGTAGGTGAGTGAGTGAGTGAGTACATCAGTGAGCAAGAGAATTAAAGCAGGAGGCAGCGAGATGCGTGTAAGAGCGCTCTGTAACGTGACGAAGTGTATTTTACCTAAGAGTGCAAGAGTGAGGCAGCGTTCCTGTATGAAAAAATCTCGACTATGATCGTAACGTAAAGCGTATTGTCCGTGGGTGGGCGTTTGACCGTCGTCGGTATGAGGGGATGAGTATGGTCTTGGAAGGCATCTCTTGAAGGGTCAAAAAACCCCAAATTGTGTGTGCAAAATTGATTGATTCCCCTGTAATCCATTTTCTTTCTCTCACAGTTGATGACTTTGGAAAGCGACATTCGAAGAGGGACTCTGAATGCCGAGTCGGCCGTGAGCTTCCTGGATAGTGACTTGGGAGAACTCCTTCTCAGGTTTCTTCAGGTGGGGGGGTCGTTTGAGGGGGGGGGGAGTGAGAGGGAGTTTTTTTGTGTGTCTGTTGTTTTTGTGTGAAGTTGTGTGAGAGAAACTCGCTTGTGCTTCCTTCGTTTGGCGGCTTTCTGTGGTCCCCCTCCATGACCCTGTTTCTTTCTCTATGTGTGCGGGGGGGCGGGGCATCGAGGCAGGAGCGGAGAGGTGCCTCCCAGTGGGGTCTTTCCACTGTGTTGTGGCTTTTCCTCCTTTTGAATCTGGTTGAATGCACCCAGTTTTTGTGCTGTGTTGAGCCTGATGCCTCCACTGGATGGCGTCTTTTGTCTTCAGTTCTTATTCAGTCAGACATTCAATCCTCCTCCTCCTCCCTACCTGTTTGGATGACTCTTCTCGCACAAGAGCATGCAGTCTCGCACAGAGGAGGATATTGACAAAAGGGCGCTGGCGTGTGACCACCTGCTTCATATCGTCTTCCAGTCAGTCAGCACTCTATGTAGAGAGAGAGCAAGTAAGTCGATCAGTCCGTCATCCAGCTCAGATTAAAGTGCAGTCACCCGTCCGTCCGACTTTCCTCTCTTGCTTTTGGACGGCTGCTGTTGTTGCTTCTTTGTGTCTTCCAGGTCGGTTGATCATCTTGCAGTGACGTCACGCAATTGTCTTCCTTTTTTCGTTTTACCCTTCTCTCATGCATGCCGGCAGGCAGGCCTGCGATCGAGCAAGAAGGAACAATTAACTGAAAAGTGCCTCCCCCATGCCCTCTCTACCCAATGGATGTCATATTCTGTACAACTTCCTTCCCGATGATGCAGATTCTTGGAGTCGCTCCTGAGCAGCACGGAGATGCGTGAGGGCACGGAGAAGTTAGTTCCTGGGGGCGGCTTTGATGATCTGGAGGAGATGGAGGTCAGTGAGCACCTGTTTGTCAGACAGGGGGGGCGGTTCTCAAAGGGACATGAAAAGCAAAAGCGGGGTGGAGGGGAATGAAGGTTGGGGGTGTTTTCTTCGTCCACCATGAACAGAAGAGAGGAGTAAGACAGAAAGGGGGTGGGGCAAAAACGGTTGGCTGTGGTCTCCTCTTTTCCTCTGGCTTGTTTCCTTCCTTCTCTGTTTCTGTCTTCTTTCCATCTTCCTCTCCCCGTGTGTCTGTACCGTCTTCCTGCAGGTACCCGCAGCATGGAAATTTGCCCACAATGAAATCTTGTCAGTCAGTCAGGCAGTCAGTGGAAGGGAACTGGGGGAAGTGAAGAGAGCTGAAGGAAAGGGGATAAACTTGAAAAGGACGGTGGGAGGAAGATGAACGCTGAGCGTGTCGGAGTTTGTTTCTCCCACTCCAGAGCGTCTTTCAGTGTGTCAGTCGAGAGTATTCAAAGATGCTCCAGGAAAATGAGCTCCCTCTGTCTGCCTGATGGTTCTCTTTGTGCGGCTCGGGTGTTTTGCTGTTTGCCATGATTCAAAGAAGCAGACAGTCGTGTGTCAACACATGCGGGACAAAAAGGATTCCCATCTTTCATTTTCCAAATTTCTGCAGTGATACCGGCGACAAGTACTCTTCCTCGTCCTCGTCTGGTTCCTCTTCTGACTCGGAGGATGGGGAGGAGGAGGATTCACAGGGGGAGGAGGAAGACGAAGGGGAGGGCAAGCGAGGGAAGGGGGGGAGAGAGGGGACGGGAAGAAAAGCAGACCGGGAGAATGAGGAAGGGGGAGAGGACCAAGGTAAGAAAAGGAGATACGACTTTAGGGGAATAGGACAGTTGATCAGCAAAAGAGAGATCGTCGCCGAGATTTTTAAGTTCTTCGAGGAGTCTGTTCTGGCAACCAAGGGCCTCAGGTAAGAAGGGTTTCGTTTCAAGTTCTCACATTGGAAGGAAGGAAGGAAGGAAGGAAGGAAGGAAGGAAAAGGTGTGCTGCATGCATGACCTTGCGGCCTTTCGACCTCTTTCTGCATGCAGTGAGGTGCAGAAAGGCATATCAAGAAGAGAAGCGGAGACGAATAGAATGGACAAGGAAGAAAGTAACAAAGCAAGCTTAGTTCAGTCTGGTTTTCGAATTTGACGGACACTTCGCAATCCAGATCCTCCCCATTCTTTGAATGATTTGTATTTCACTGTTGAAAAAAAAAAGACTCTGGGAGGTGAACACAAGGGAAATTTTCTCATCATGAGAGTTTGTTTGGTGCCTTTCTTATCTGCTCCTGGCTCTGTGTCACTTCCCTGACTCTACGTTAGTCAAGAAAAAAAGAGTGAATTTTCATTCGTTTGCACGTCCCCTCAGGTACGTCCAATTCATCTACTACTACATATGCTCTTTCCATGCGACCTACGCGGAGGCGTTTTCGCTGGTCAGCGTCGGTACATTCTTCCAAAAAGAAACTCACTCTTGTGATTTGCTTTGAACGGGGTGGGTGAAAGAGGACAGCAGTTAGTGATCTGTTCTTATTTGTCCCGCGCTCAGTTGTTCTGTCTTTTTGTTCTCTGGTTCTGTCCGTCACCGAAGCCATAAGCAGGTACCTCTGCGGATGATCATGGTGTTACATGGTTACTGAAGTTATCACAGAGTGTGTTTACACATACGTTGCGCGTACACACGGCAAACGAGGGAAGGACAACAGAGAAGCAAACAAAGAAGGGACGAGACAGACACAACAGAAGAAGCACACAGAGAGATAGACAGACAGCTAGGCAGATACATCCATGAAGTGAGTCGTTGAATGTATGTATGCAGAGGCTGATCAAGTGTATGGAGCGTGAGGGCGTCTCAGTTGAAACACAGAGGCACGCTGCGTGTTATCTTTCCTCGTTCGCGTCACGGTAAGTTCTCTCGTCGTTCTCCTCGTTACAAGAAACGTAAGGTCTATTGAAGAACTCTCTCTCTCTCTCTCTCTCTCTCTCTTGTGGTGGGTTGCTCGGTTCATCTGCATTTCTTTCCAGCAGTGACTTGCTCCTTTGCCTGCCTACTCGTCGTTGTGTCCCCAGACAAAGGAAGTAAATCAGATCGAGGCTGTCTGTCGATTTTCATGTGTTATGCCTCGGTCATCCATGAGAACATGTTCAGATCATGTGTCTCTCTTCGAGATTCGTCGTCCTTTCCTGGCTTTTGTGTGTTCTTTTGGTCGTTTGAAGTATCTCAAAAACAGGGAAACGAAGGCAAGCGGAAAGAAAAAGAAAGACGATCTGCGGCTTTGAATTGGTGCATTGGGCCCTTTCGTCTCCCTCTGTGCCCCTCCCTTCTCCTTCTCGATCCTTCTCTCAGGGCTGGGTTTCTGCCATATGATTTTGTGCGGTTGGCAATTCGAAGGCTGTTGATGGCGATGGAGAGACAGCTGAACAAGTGGAAAAAGGTCAGTACGTGAGTTTGGAGTTCGATCCATCTGACTTTCTGACGGAGGGGGGAACCTTGTCAAAGTGAGTATAGATTTGCACGTCCGTTTCATTTGGTTTTCTTTGACCGCTGTCCGGGGTCTTTTTTCATGCTTTCCCTTTTTGGAACTTTTCGCTTGTTTCTAAAAATCCCCAATTAGAACGCTTTCGACTCTACCTTGTTTCTTTTCGCCTGGGGACATGTTCAGTCCTTTCTGTCGAAACGAAACGGGACATGCTGCTTTCATCTCTCTTCCAGAGGAGGGAGAGAAATGTCCCTGCAAGCGCTTCCCTCTCTCTTTTGTCGCTTGCTCCCTCTCCGTCTTCAGCTTTCCCCCTGTCTTCTGATCCTTTCGCTTCTCTCTCACATAAATCCCTCCTCAATGGACATCGTTGCTTTCTTGCAGGAGAGTGAGAACGAGGACACGTCTGCGGGAGGGGCGAAGTCGAAACGGAAAGGGAAGGGGAAGGGGCGGGCAAGAACCTTTGTGCCAATCCCTGGAGACACCTCGGATCCCCGTCTCCTTCTCTTCTACACCTACGCTGAGTGCGCAGCTTACATTCTCATCTACAGGGTCGGTCTGTCTGTTTCTTTGTCTGTCTGTCTGTCTGTCTGCATGTGCTTCTACATCGTCGCTGTGTCTGGCTCTCTCTCTCTCTCTCTCTGTGTGTGTGTGTGTGTGTGTGTGTGAGTGAGTGTGTACCTGCCGATGATTGGTTGTTATTTGCTAATGCTCGAGTTCAGTCAAAGTCCACTCAACCAAGTGAGTTGCCCATGTGTCTTTCGAGAAAGAAGTTGACTCCATCAGTCGACTGACTGAATCGAAGGACCGAGAGAAGGGAAGGGAGGGAGGGAAACTTGCATGCATGGCGATCGGAAGAAGGCGCGGTGAGTCAGCTTGAGAGAAGGACCGTTGATACGGCAATGGAAAGAGAGAGAAAGTCACTGACTGAAGTACCAGGCCCATCCAGCCGTCTCTGTGAAAGCATGAGAGAGCAGGAAAGAGCAAAAGCCCCCGTAGAGAAATGAAGAAAGAAATGCTGAATTGACTTGTTCTTCTGGGTTACTTGTCAAAATTTTCTTTGCCGCCTGACCTTCTCCTTTCTGTCTGAGGGTGGGTCCACTTCTCTTTTGAAAGGTCACGCTGAGTAAGCGAACATCCTGTGCAGGGAGAGTGGCTGGCAAGGGACACAGCGCGGAAGGGACTGGATGAATTCAAAGACAGTCAGTCAGTCTGTCTGTCACTCTGTGGGCTTCCCGGGTTGACAGTTCGTATGTCAGTTAGTAGAGGGAGGAGAAAGGAAATCTTGACTGAAGACAGACAGCAGTCTCGAACAGGGGGATGGATGCTGACATCGTAAACGTCTGGTGGGACCTTAGCTCTCTCTCTTTCTCTCTCTCTCTCTCTCTCTCTCTCTCTG
The DNA here is from genome assembly GCA_018398765.1 of Chromera velia. Taxonomy (NCBI): domain Eukaryota; family Chromeraceae; genus Chromera; species Chromera velia. The sequence goes on from JAHBMJ010001699.1 coordinate 16,864, forward strand.
TGTGTGTGTGTGTGTGTGTGTGTGTTCTTGTTCTCTCTCTCTCTCTCTCTCTGTGTGTGTGTGTGTGTGTTTTCTTGTTCTCTCTCTCTCTCTCTCTCTCTCTCTCTGTGTGTGTGTGTGTGTGTGTGTGTGTTTTCTTGTTCTCTCTCTCTCTCTCTCTCTCTCTCTGTGTGTGTGTGTGTGTGTGTGTGTTTGTGTGTGTGTGTGTGTGTGTGTGTGAGTGTGTGTGAGTGTGTGTTTGTGTGTGTGTGTGTTTGTGTGTGTGTGTGTGTGTGTGTGTATGGCGTGTTTGACTTGCCTCATCACTCGGACCCTCCCTCATGCTTTTATGTTGATCAGATATTTTTCAATCGCTTGTGCCAATCTCAGAATTTCGACGTTCTGTCGGTGTTCGTCTTTGACGTTTCCTTTGAAGAGAAGACCGACGGTCTGTCCTCTAGAAGAGTCATCACTCGCAGCGCACTGAAGTTTTGCTCTCTAGTTCTTTCAAGTGAGCGAATCAAAAATCAATCAAAATCGAGTGTACACCCTTCGACCTTGAATGCTTTTTGCGGTCTGCCTCTTCCCCCCTCTTTCTCTCCCTGCAGCTTCTTACGGCCTGAACCAGCTCTTCTCTCCGACTCTGAATAAGTACTTGCCGATGCGATACATGAAGATGACCATCAGAAAGTCAGGACTGGTTCAAAGGAAAGTCGTCATGCACCAAAGGATTGGAAGTGCACGGGGACACAGAGAGGACAGCGCTTTGTCACCTCGTCGCATCAACCTTTTTTCTCGTGTCCATGAGATGTGTGTCGACTGCCAGGCAGCCTCTGAATTCTCTCTCAAGTTTTGTAGAGAGGAACGAGGACCGCATCGACGACCTCTGTGTCGCATGAAGCAGGCAGCAGTCACAATGAAGTGAACATATAAGAGAAGTCATGTGTATCTATCGCAGCACTATCAAAAAGAGGCTCTCGGGGGTCTTCACCTCATGTGATTTTCTTCTGAGTCATTTGACTGAGCTCACTCCAGTAGTCACTCTTCCTTTTTTTTGCCTGCCTATCTCGCAGACATCTGGCCAGATTGCTCAAAAAAGTCGGGGGGTTCGAGACGCTGGTCCCCAGCTTTGAGAAGGAGGTCGGTAGAGTTCGGATTTGTTTTTCTTGTAGGTATGTGTTGTTGTTGGAAATACTCACTTACTCACCCAGCCAAATTGAGAGTGACTCCTTTTACGGTAGCAGAAGTCCGCACCTTGTCTTTCTGCTGCAATCGCCTTTCTATCTTCCCGAGGGCCGAGAAAAAATCGACCAAGAGAACGTGTAATCTTCTTTCTCACAAAAGAGACAGTGCGCAAGAAATCAATGTGATGACTCATCTGCCTGCATACACATTCCACGGTGGAGCAGGCATTTACTCGGTTAAGCAGCGAATTAAGGCAAAGATTAGCTGAACGATGTAAAAACAGAACCAGTGATGCTGGTTTTTTCCCCTTTCTCTTGGACTTTGTCCTTTTCTTCTGTGCATCTCTTCATACTCCTGTTCGATCATTGATTCACCCGACTGCTTACCTGAGTGCAGGACCTGCAAGACTCCCAACGTTTGACCAAGAAGGCTAGGGACGACCTGGCGGTGCGTCAGACGGCGCTTCGAGTTGTCTCCGAGGAGGCCGAGAAGGACAGAGGGTCCTCAGCCGTCTCCTCTGCGTCTGCGCAGTCGGAGGGAGACGGGACTCCTTCCAGCCGTTTGGGGAACCTGTCAGAAGAAGGAGGGGAGGAAGGGAAGGACGGAATGCTGGAGAGTTTAGGAGAGGAGGAGGAGAAAGAGGAAGAGGCGGGTGCAGACGGGGAAGAGGCAGAGGAGGGTGAAGGGGAAGGGGGGGCCGGAGAGGAGGAGCCAGAAGGTGAACAAAAAAAAAAGGAGGCGATGAAGTTTGGAACAGCTGTGAGTCGAACCGTTTCGTCTCTTCATTTTGGCTCCCTTTGTGCTTGCGACCGCTTCTTGTGTCGTTTTGGCTCTGCGCGCGTGTGTATGAGTTTGTGTTTGTTCCGGAAGAGATGTTCTAAGGTCCATTGTGCTGAAGCCCTGACGTGAAGTGCAAGGGAGGAATGGATGTGCGTGCATGTATATGTCTGGATGTCCGTATATATGTGGACGCGGATGAAAAAATACTCTACCTGGGAGTGTGTGCGCCCATTCGTGCGTGTGCGTGTATGTCGACGGTTCCCCTCCCCCCTTTTCTTCTTTTCTGCGTTCTTGCTGTCTGACTGACTGGCTGCAGTTGGTAACGTTCGCGGGTCAGCTGGCAGAGGCCGAGAAAGACCGTGTGGGGTTGGACGGAAAGGGAGACCCTTGGGACCCTCTGAAGAATCAGTTCCCTCTGGCTGCCGAACTTCTGATGGTGTCGAGTAGCTACATTGAGCCCACATACAGGGTCAGCAGTCTCTCTCTTTTGTTGTAAAGAAACCGATCCATCTGCATACTGTGGGCTTCTGGAGGTCTCGAGAGATCTGTCTCGTCCCATCGAGCTCATCAACTCGTGTTCAAAATATACACGCAAGTCTGCTGGACTCACTCACTCAGCCACCCACTCAGTCGCTCACTATCTCACTCACTGTGCTTCTCCTGCTTGGCTTGACGGTGTCTGCACGTCTTGATGCAAGAATGCAACTCCTTTTGTTACTCTCCTCTGCTGTCGCAGGACTGGCACTTGGTGCTGAGGGGGCCTGGTAAGGATGAAATGATCTTTTCGCCTGGGGCTGCGAGCGTGGGATTTCCTGAAGAGGCCGAGGGGGGCGACAGTCTTCCCCATCTCGAATTGGATCAGGAGGAAGAAGAGGAAGAGGACGAGGATGAGGATGAGGGGGAGACCTCAGAGGGTCAGTCAGGGTGGTGCTCGATCTGCTTTCATTTTGCTGTCCTGTGTTGTGCATTGTTGGTCATCGTTCTTTCTTGCATCGCTCCTCCTTAGTACTTCTTTGCCCCTTCCTACACTCGGCACTCTCCATCCTCTGCTCTGTCCCTCCTCCCCCTCTCCCTCTCCCTCTCCCTCTCCCTCTCTCTCTCTCTCTCTCTCTCTCTCTGTGTGTGTGTGTGTGTGTGTGTGTGTGTATCTACGTGTTTATGGTTGTTTCTATCGTCCCCCTCCCTCCTTCCTTTGACACTTCATCTTTGCTCCGTTTCGCTGCGAGAGAGCAAGGTAGAGAGAGTCTGTGCTGAGCCTCTTCCACTGTGTGGGGGTGGGGAAGTTGAGGGTTTCACAGTCGTTTTTCTTGAGGGTTCGTGGATGCATAGCACGTCCCAGCATACCGGTTTATCTTTTTTTTTTTTACCCTTTTGATCTCCATCCCTGCAGTCGAGGACGAAGGAGGGGGGGGTGCAACGGGGATGTTGCTCGATCGTGTTGACAGGCGGAGGGGAAAAAGGAGACGGGAGCGGGAAGGCGGAGAAAGTGGAAGTAGCGATACAGGGTCCTCGGGAGAAGAGTCAGCAGAATTGGGGTCGGGGGGGTCATCAGACGAAGAAGCAGAGACGGGGGGTACGGGGAGTGACAACAGAAAATCAGGGGCAGGGGGGGACGAGGAAGAGGAATCGGATGAAGAAGACTCGGATGATGACGAAGATGACAAAGAGTCGGGGGGTGCCAAGGGGAGCCCGGCCACGGGGACAGAGGCGACGCCCGACCAGGGGCCTGTGAGAGAAGTCTCGAACACACCGCTGTTCCCAGTGGATAGAGCACCTCGTTCAGCTCTGGTAGGTCAGGGGTCCTGTGTCTCTCTGTCTGTGTGGGGGGGGAATGGTGCATTTGCGGTGTGCTGAGACCGACATTACTTTGCACGTCTTTGTTCTTTCCGTTCCACCACTGTTCGATGGGATGCATTGCGGGTGTTCGAATTCATGCGATGGTCTACAGGATTTGTGTCTTGACAGCCACGCCTTTCTTGTCCTTCCCTTTGAATGGAAATCCGTTGAGTGATGCGACAAAGGAGTCCATCTGCAACGAATTGCTCCAATTTCTGTGTTCTGGACAGCAGTATGAAGAAATGTGGTGGCGCGTTCACCCATCTGTCTCTCGCTCTCTTTCTTTTTCTCTGCTTTTGCAGAAGGCAAGCCAGAGGGAGAAGATGGGTCGCTCCATCAAAAAAGGAAAAGGGCGTTCTGACGAAGAAGAGGACGAAGAAGAGGAAGAAGATGAAACACCGCCAGGAATTGTGAAGACAACGAGGAAGGGGGGGGGGCAAAAGAATGTCGGGAGACACTGGGCTTCCAGAAGGGGGGTTGGGATGGAAGGAAGTGAAGGAGGGAAGTACGAAGAGGAAGAGGACGAGGACGTCGGACGAAGGAGTCCCTTTCTGCGGTCTGCTGCTGCAGCCTCCGGTTCAGGGGGCAGGAGGCAATTTTCTTCTCGGGGCTCTCGTCTGCTTGCAGCTGCAGAGACAGGGAAGGGGAAGTGGCAGGGACAGGAAAGTACAAGAGCCAGGATGGGTAGACTGACAGTGCAGACTGGAGTTTCGGCCTCGCGACTTCCTCGCGAGTCCCCGAGAGGAAGGGGGGAAGGCCATGCACTTGGAGAGAGGAAGGAAAGTTTGCGATCGGGTGCAAGCTCTGCGTCTGTGGACGGATTTTTGAGTGTCAGAACAAAGAGAGAGACTGTGGGTGATTCGATGGAAGGAGGCAGAGACATGCAAATTAGGCTGCGGTCGAGGCGCGGTGGTCAGTCGAAAGTCTGACTATCTTTCTTTCTTTCTGTGTGTCTGTCTGTCTGTCTCTCCGTCTGTCTGCCTGCCTGCCTGCCGTGGTTCCTCAGTCTGGTGTCTCTTTCCGTAGATCTGTCCGGTTTTGGGTATGTGTGCCGATTTACGTGTCTTTTTCTTTCTCTTGGTCTTGGTTTCAAGTGAAAACACACACGCTTGATTGGATCGATGCTCCTGCAGACACCTCATTCCTGTCACCTGCACTCCTGCAGACACCTCACCACTGTCACCTGCACTGGGGAAGGTCCCTGATGAAGACGAAGAGGGAGATGTCTCTGAGTTGACTCCCCTCGGGGCTGCTCAGGCAGGGGCAGTCTCTGAAAGGAGGCAAGGCAGTCCTTCTGACGCGGCTGACGGGAGTTCTTGGTTTGCTGACAAGGAGAAATTTCCGAGTCGGCCTGCTTTTCGAACTCTCGCCTCGCGTCTGTTGTCTGTTGCTGCTTGTGGAAAGTCAGAGCCTTCTGGTGGGGTGGGTGTAGGAGGGTGGGGGGAAAAGAAGGCTGCTTCGAATGGATTGACGGGAGGGTTGATGGTCACACAGAGATCTCCTGAGATCCCCCCGGTGCCTGATGCTGTCTTTAGCAAGTCCGGCAGTGGGAGTGGAAGGAAGAGGGAAAGGGAGAGGGAGATTTCGGATGTCAGTCTGGGCAAATCCCAATCAGTTGTTTCAAAAGGATCAAAAAAGGGAAAGAAGGGGAACATCGGGGGCAGTGGAAGCAAAGAGACCGCCCCGAAGGCTAGTAAGAAAGATCTAGCAGTAGAAGAAATGAGTGAAGTGAAAGGAAATGAAGACACGGTAGACAAGGATGGGTCGATTCGAGCAAAGACAAATGAAGGGGTTGAGGGGGGAAGAAAGAGCGCTGATGCACCAGGCAGCTCAGCAAGTGAAACAGAAAGGAAGAATACGACAACAGCAAAGAGCAAAGGGGGGCCACTTCTTCACTTGATTGGCCAACTGAATCAGTCAGGCATTCTGGCTTCATCCCCTCTCCCTACTTCCTCTAGGGTCTCTCCATCCTTCCCTCAGGAAGGAGGCAGATCTGACTCTCAAGGCTTGCAGTCGGGGGAGGGGCCTCTCCAAGTGCCGCCAAGGGCAAGGGATACAGAACCTTCCTCTTCTTCCTCTTCTTCTTCAGCAGGAAGGGGGGGGGCCTTACATGGATCCGATGTTCTGAGAAGAGAAGAGAAGGAGAGACCTCCCAGGTCCTCAAAGACGAACAGCGAGACCCCCTCGGCCAAAGTTCCTGACGATGTCTCAGCAGAGAGACCGCATGAGACGGTAGCCAACGGAGCCTCTCACCAAAGCCGACGTTCCTCAGACACCAACAGAAAGGGTCCACCTGTTGACCTCATGGGCAGAGGAGGGGAAAGGGGCAAGAGGAAAAGGAGCGCCGATCTCGGCAGTGCTGTGGGAAATTCTCCCGAGCAGAAAGACCCGTCAAACAGTAGTTTGCACAACCCTGCTGCATCAGGTAGAGCAGAAAGGAGAGGAAGCGAGGAGGCACCGCCCCGCAAGAGGGAGAAAGGTTTGTCGACTGCAAAAGAAGGAGATGGAAAGGGGAAGAGGGGAAAGGCTTCAGAAGCACCCGAGAGGAGGGGTGTGCTTCTTGAATCCTCGCCTTCCTCGTCTTCCTCTGTTGCTCTTTTCCATCCAGCGCCTCCGCACACTCAGCAGACACTCCCAGAAGGTAACGGAAGACTTACAGCTCCCACACCAGCTGCTGCCTCAGCATCGTCTTCAGTAGCCGCCGCAGCAGCGGGTCGAGACGCCGGTCCTCATGTGAACAGTGAAGAAGGAGAAGAGGAAGAGGGAATGATCAAATTTGAGGGGGAGACAATTCCCTGGAGTCCCCCTCATTTTGCAGAAAGGGGTGTTCCTCTGTCCCTTCTGTTGAAGGCTCTCGGGGGGCCCGCCCCGATGCCCATTGCTCCCAGTCCCTCTTTCCACGAACCCGAGTTAGTCTCACGGAGGTCTGAGATGGCCCTCGAGTGCATTCACTGGTTGGAGAGCAGAGGGGATACACTGGGATTCAGACGGTCAGTCGATGGACAGGGGTGCATGGTAGGACAGGTGTGAGAGGGGTATAGGCACATCGTCTTGACAGACAGCTGGGGTGACTTTTCCTCTGTTGCCTCTTTCTCGGTGCATGTCTTGGCGCCGTCTCAGTACGACTGGGAGCATTGCCTTCTGCTTCTTGTTCTCATAGTCTCCAGCGTGTCCATCTATCTGCTTGGCTCTCCGTTTGATTTTCAACGGAAATGAAGAGACTCTATTGATTCTCTGTTACCTCTTTGTTCATCTGTCTTCCCTGAAAACTTCGGAGTGAAACGCAAAGAAGACAGGGGAGCACGTTGGGTTCTTCTGATGCATGTCTGTGTTCCTGCATGCCTGTGTTCCTTCTTTCCGTTGTGTTGACTCGAACAGGCGCGTGAGGGAATTCTATCGCTGGGAACTGCTGCACTCTCTCGGTGAAGGTCTGTCTGCCGAGTTTGAACTTCAGGAGGCAGTCGCTGCCCGATCAGAAAGGGCAAACGTGCAACTCAGAAGTGGCACTTTGGACAGAGAAGAAGACTCAGACGCTGATTGATTTTTTCTTCTCACTATAGCATGACATTTTATCTAGGCGAAAACGAAAAAAAAAGGCTTTAGAAAGCATGATTCAAGTTTATCCATAATGTTATTTGATCGCTATTGTACTCGCACGTAGACTAGCTCCCCGGCCTGCTTGTCTAGCTGCTTGTTCGGTGTTGAGAAGTCACTTAGAAGTGAATAACTTTTTGCTCGTTCGATCTAACAAAAACTAACTATGCATGCATGTATGCATGCGCCGTGACGAAGTACTAACTAACTACTAGTAATAAAAATGTATTATATATCTAGCATCGTATTCCTCTATATTCTTCAATCACGGTTGCTTTTTCCTCCGGCTGTATAACCCTTTATGAGCCAAATTATGGCCGGCTACTAGGCCGGCTAGAGCCTAGTTAGAGACGTTCAACTTACTTAATTACATAGAGTATAGTCATGCATCACCGGAAAGAAAAAGTAATTTAAAAAAACATCCGGATCAACTCCGTAGCCACAGTTCAAGTTAAGCCTGTTAAAGCTGGTGGCTTTTCTCACAATGTGTTCTGTAGTGGCCGTGGAAACTCTTTAACCCAACTAGCAACCTAATTGTTGCCCCCAAAGTGCTAGAAACGAACAGTATCACGTACTGCCTCCTGCAAATGTTATCTAAGTGTAGCCTGAGATCTAAAGTAAAACCTAGAGCTAACTTTTTTTTTTTTAAAGTTTAAAGTGAATGTAAAATAGAAAGTAAAACTCTACATAAAATTAGAATTTTGTGCAGTGGTACATGCATCACTCTGAGGCAAGTTTTTGCCTGAATCAAATCCACTCTTAATTAGCTCTTGATCTGTTTTAAAAGGGCGACATACCCTGCAATTAAGCTAATAATCTGAGTCCGCATCTTCTGGTGCCTTATTCTTCTTTTCAAAGAAGTATGAGAAGACCGTGTGAATCGCTGTCTGGTTTGCGCCTACCCCTTTTCTTGCTTGGAAGGATGACATTGGGCCCAAATCGAGGTGAGACGAGTCTGATAGAAGTGGCGTCCGGTTTTCGTTGGTCTTTGTGTCGGCTACGCAGTCAGCATCTCCATTATCCTCCTGCACACGTTTGGTCTCTGTAGGAGGGTCTGCTTCCCGAGACCCGGACAGACAGACAGACAGACCTGCAACTACCTGTAACCAGGATGACCGATTAATCGATCTGCTGCTTGGACTAACGCTTGTATAGCTGCAGGACCGCGTGCATGCATTTACAGTGTTTGCCTGTTTCTCTCTCAGGGGAAAAGAATGAAGGAATCAAGGGAAAAAATGCAATCACAGGATTGAAGGGAATGTGTATCGCGTGCATGTGTACATACGTGGGAATTAAAGGAATGAAAATATCACACGCGGCAAAGGGCAGCCAGCGCTGAGGAGAGCGGCAGGCGGTTTTCGGTCGTCGAATCTTTCAAACATTAAAAGGTGAGGTCCATACATGCACGGCAATGTACACCTGCAGTCCTGGGAATTCAGAGCAGTTCATAGATGTACGTGACACTGTGATTTCACGAAATCTCTCAGTCGGCGTGTGGGAGAGAGAGGGAGGGAGAAAGAGATGATCATCATCTATCGATAAACATGTCTGTAAAATGGACCGACCTGCCTTTTCTCTCTCCATTAACAATTTGCCGACCCCGGGACCCCCCCCTCCCACTTTAAGTGAATAGGGCCAACCCTCCAGCGCCCCGCCCCCC
>JAHBMJ010001700.1:0-27190 GCA_018398765.1 Chromera velia
CCAATAGAAATCGCCGAAACTATCCCTGCCGCAAAAGCTATTTTGCGTTCTCAATAAATGGATGAGATCACTAGGGAGATCGAAAAACTCTGTGATTGCCTTTCGGATGAGCGGGCACAAAACTATCAGCAGTGGATCGATGTCGGTCATGCAATCAAGAATGAATTAGAAGAAGCTGGCCGTCAGCTTTTCCACGCATTTTCTAAAAAATGCCTAGTTAAATACGATCTGCACGAGTGCAACAAAAAGTTTGATTCGTTTCTGTATTAGGCAGAAGGGAAGCAACGCTTAACGAAAGCCTCCCTCCACATGTGGGCCTACGAAGATAACCCTCAGTTATATATCCCAACCGTTGCTGAAGCGACAGCTACCGAAGTGACCCGTCTCCTTTTTCCTTCCCCGAGTGCGAAAAGGTCTCATCACAAAACCTTTCCTCTACTTTTAGCTTCAACTCATATAGAAACAGGATGGCTTTTAAAAACGATTTTGGGTGACCGATTGAAATACTGCCGGGGAGAATTTTTTTTTCGAGAGTGTCACCAGTAGGAATCTTGTGCCATGTAAGTCGACGATGCCCTCCTGGGTATCTGTCTTCAGACAAACATCCGAAAGCCCCTCTCTGTAGACAAGAGTGCATCTTTCTCCCAAAATGTCCCTACAGCAAAAAGTATTATTGAAGCACTGAAGTGCTGTGCCCGACAGGCCGATAACCAGGACAACGCGCTGTATGATCCCCTTTATCACAGCTCAAAGGAGAAAGTCTGCTTCAAAAACGGTGTGTATGACCTTCCCAGCCAAACTTTTACCCCATAGTCACAGATTGGCAATAGCATTGATATCACAATCGTTCTTGAATATGAGTATGATTCCATACCAAACGAAGAAGCCACTGCTGAGGTACTGTAACCAGCAAAATTTTTGAAGTTGTGTTTGGAGAACAAATAGACTTGTTTCTCTGCTTTTTTACGTAAGCAATCGGCAGCCATGTTGAAGATAAACATTGGAGAAGATGTATGGGAGAGCGAAATTCAGGGAAAGACATCACTAGCACTCTACTGCAGAATGCATTTGGGAAATACGTCATAAATCCTCTTTCGGAAAATTTTTTGATGTTTTCTTTCCATTCAGACCCCACCAAAGAAGGAGGATGGATGTTAGACGTTGAGTTTGCTCGCTTAGCACTCACCCAAGAAATCGAAATGAATGCGAAAAAACAAGGCCATAAAAATCAACGGCAATCTGATTAAGCGTTTTACTTCTGGTGGAGATGTCCTAGTATGCGTATTGCTTTGTCCCTTCTGTTCGGCCACCTTATGGCGTCCAGACAGAAGGTAAAGCGAGGATAAGAACTTTAGGAAGAATCTGATCTAGAAGAGGAACGTGAGCAACACTCAGTCAGGCAACAGTTTACAGCAGGTTTGGCTCTAGAGCGATCTGGGATTTCAATCAGCTGGATTCATTCTATTATACACGGTTTCTGCTCATTCCTCTCTCTCAGACTCTAGAGCTCTCTTGATCTGTGACAAACAGACATCAGACTCAAACGATGTTATCTGTTGCTCGAGTAACATGTTGCATGCTTAAAAATAAAGGTTAGACTCGATCGACTTCAACAACTTTGATCGATGCGCGCAACACGTATGAAACAAAGCGCGGCGGCGGAATGTGGCGCGGCACGCTGGCTCACTCAGTCACGGCGCATACGAAGGCTCAAAGGGCGGCGCTACAGGGTAGGACTCCACAGATCCCCCCCGGCCACGGACAGAGAAATTGCGTCCTCGTAATAAGTGAAAGAACACGTCGAGTATACGCTTCAATGCCCGAAGTCGATCTCATCCAAGTCGCCATAGATGTTGTTAGAGCTTCAAGAACTTCATCTTGATGGCATCCATGTCCAAAATCTCCGGGGGGCCACGCAAATCACCTCCGTACGTACTCTCAGAACAATCTCAAAACGCCACGATGTGTGAGGCGTGCTCGTAAGTCCAAGGTCATCCAAAGATAGGCGCCCGATGCAGATACTGGTGGCACCAATAAAAGCACCTCTCCAGCGCCTGTGTATGTCGTTGACCGGAAGACTCGATCGGAGTTGTGGGTCTCTAGTACCAGCTAGTCCAGGAGCACAATACCCATATGTATGCGTCCAACTCAGCGTCAACGAATTATTAACAGCTGCAGCAAAGAGATGTAGAGAAAAGAAAAGGGTGCAGCTACACACTGCTCCACTCATGGCTTCCTGAAAGTTTATTTGTGTATCGGCCATCCCCGTTCTCACTAAGCTACCATGCCAAGCCAAGTAACTTCAGAACACTCTGTCACGACCTCACTCCTCGAGATGCATTGCTCTGATTCTTCAATCGTTTGCTTCATGAGCAGCCATCATCAGCTTCAAATCCTTCCACCTTCTCACTGTCAATTGAGAGGAACGGTGTAACCGGGGTTTACTAACCCATCACAGGGGAACCCGGCCACGCAGCAGTAGTCACACACTTGACTTTTTATACTTCAGGCCTGCCGTTCCCTCAGGGGCATCAAATACATCCAATGCCTCCTGGCTCAACATCAAGATCGAAAGTGCAAGTCTTCTCAGCTTCTGACAGTGTGTCACTCTGCAGCAAAAAGAACTCTCTCAGCTCTGCTTTTTTGGAGGGAAGTCCCGACGACTTCATGTGCATGTATATACAATGGATGGAGTAGTTGTAAGGCCGTGGCACACTCAGCCTCCTGCTAAGCGCCCATACCTTTCGCATCATTTCAATACAAAAGGATTATCGCACAAACGTGCTAACCACCGTGAATAAGTGCACACACCGCCTGACAGAGTCAGACCATATGCGGACAGTCGTTCATGTACAGACACGCACGCAGCAAACAGCAGAGTCAACGCCGGACATGCACACACCGGTTCCGATCGATCAGGTACAGAACTAGTCATACACTCACAGAACAGCAAGCAAAAGAAGCAATCTACTGGCCGTTTCATTTGCGATGTACTCGTAGACGGCAATCTCCGTGAGACGGAGTCACTCGAAAGTCCAAGCAACACCAACCAACATCTCCACGATCGGTTCCATGCATGCAGAGGTCTCTGATCCACTTCTCTAATCAGAAACGCCACCCCGAGTTCCCAGTCTACCACGATGATCTCAAAAAGAGGGCTCCGGGCAGCTTGGGACGCAAGGGGACGCTGAATTCCCCTACTCACGGTCTTTGCCTGACCGTGCCCGTATCGTTGCAATCGGCTTTCAACTGTTGCGCAAAAGGAAGATCTGATCTCCATCACAGAAGGAAAACGAGAGTCGACACTCATCGAACTGAGCGTTCACCACAATGCTTTGTCCCTTCTGTCCGGCCACCTTATGGCGTTCAGACAGAAGGTAAAGCAAGGATAAGAACTTTAGGAAGAATCTGATCTAGAAGAGGAACGTGAGCAACACTCAGTCAGGCAACAGTTTACAGCAGGTTTGGCTCTAGAGCGATCTGGGATTTCAATCAGCTGGATTCATTCTATCATACACGGTTTCTACTCATTCCTCTCTCTCAGACTCTAGAGCTCTCTTGATCTATGACAAACAGACATCAGACTCAAACGATATTATCCGTTGCTTGAGTAACATGTTGCATGCTTGAAAATAAAGGTCAGACTCGATCGACTTCAACAACTTTGATCGACGCGCGCGACACGTATGAAACAAAGCGCGGCGGTGGAATGTGGTGCGGCACGCTAGCTCACTCAGTCACGGCGCATGTGAAGGCTCAAAGGGCGGCGCTACAGGGTAGGACTCCACAGTATGCCGTCAGACTCTGTATAACAACGCCCGTGAAATCTAAATTGCATGATGCCCGATTACTGATGTTCTGTAATGACTGCCCTCCGATTGAGCCTGTCAATGCCTGTGAGACTATGTTTCCTTTTGAAAGCGTCAATAAGTTCAAGTCAGCTGCCTGGTTTGAGCAGCAGCGATCGAAGCACGGACATACGGACAACTATCTGTCCAGATACAAAATGTCAGACCCCAATATCAAAGAAAAGTGTACAACTACCAGGTGGATCCATACCTGTTACCACCTCATTTTCTGTTATTATCAGACCTCCGCTTTGATATAATTGCCTTTCAGGAGTGAAAATCCTATGGTTAGCAGTGAGCGAGACCCCGAAACTATCTGTGAGCAGTGTTTTCGAATTACGGGGATCAATACTGATATCGTAAGCAACGGTGACTTAGAGGTGTTTATTCGTCAGCGAGACCTAAATATCTCAAAAACCAAGCTACAGCAAACACTCAAAAGAATTGGCAGAGGCCAGATATATCCTTGGCAAAGAAGAGACCAAAGGGGCCTTTGTGGTCTCAAGCTGGCACTGCCTGATAACACGTATTTCTCTTTTTAGTATGATATGCTGTTCATGCTTTATTCCGCTGCTCAGCTAGCCAACCAGGTTCTGCCTATTTGCATGAATACCACAGTGACTTTTGCTGCCCATCTCGAATTTTTTCGATCCGGATAATGAACCCGGTAGAGATACATCGCGCGTCGTTGTGCTTCTGTGGTTTTCATGCCTAGCTTCCTTTATAAATATGTACGCGACAACGATCCACGCACACATTTTTTAAAAGTAGGTGTTCTTTCACACAGGTCCAATAGTCTCTAGTTCTCGCCCATAAACTTATCAAGCTCTTGTTGTAGACTTCTGGATGGTTCTGTCTTCTGTGCAGGTAAAGAACCGCTGCTCAATCTTGAGCTGCCAGGGCGGGCCTGTGAAGAAAGGGCCTTTATCCACCGGGGAGATTGAGGAGAAGGTGCACGAACGATAGGCATATGAGAAGTCTGACTCTGATCAGTATTACCGACCCCTTTGTACCGCTAAAAATGCTGCGGCGGCCATGCACCTCTAACGTCCGTAGGAAAGAAAGACGCTCATCTGAACGCAATCTGAGGATACTGGTGGCCGTTCTGGCTGGAAGGGAAGGGATTGAGCAGCTGTACATCGTAAGGTGGAGCACCGGAGTTGGCAAACATGTACGCTAGTGGCAGTTATGGGTTCGGGATCACTCATTTCTGTTATCTCGAATTTGGGATGAAGATGTGCAAGTTTAATCTGCAGATGCGGTGGGAGGTATGTTTTCAGAAAGTCTGCATGTGAGCTCCACGCTTGGCGACGAGCTTGCGGTGGGGCAAGACTTTGTATCATTGCCGGTCTCCAGCTTTATTTCTGGCTCTTGCATTCTAGCAGCAGCTGCGTGGTCCATCGAATCCTCTACCTCAGAAAATTTGAGGACTGCCAGATGTTTATCAAGCAGTTGGACGTCTTGCCTTACTTTATGATGGTACTCAACGAGCAGGCGGTTCCCGGTGCCCTGGAAGTTTAATGTTGGAATCCATTACGGATTGTCTGGACCTAATGGGTAATCTTTTCATTAGACCTTATACTAGTTGCGCCTCTCATCGTAGTCAAGAATTTTTTCGACCTCCCACTCTGCATTGTCAAGAGATTGGGAAGTCATTGAGTCAGGCTTTTTGCCTGTATTACGGATTTGAGATGGAAGGATGCCTTTAACTCTGAGGTATTGATGAAACAGATTGAGATCGCCGCTTGCTTGGACCTTGTAGTCAAAGCCAGAAACCCAGCGTAGTTTGTGAACGTTCATTTTCATGACTTGTTTGTTTGCTTGTTTTTTTTGTAGCTCCCATGCTGCTTGATTAGCTTTCAGTTCTTCTTGACTCAGGGCAATGCTCATTGGGATTCAGTGATTTTCATCCAGGATTCCCAATTCTGTATTAAGGTCATAATCAGATGAGAAGTGCGTATCGGACCATAGTAGATACGCGTTGATTCTATAGACCTGTTTTACAACCTGGTCGCGAAAAGACCGGAACGTTGCAAGTACATATGCATAGGAAACGTTAATTAGCCATTCTTGGCGGGACTCAAAATTCCGCACTAGGCTTTTGAGCTTATAGTCGCTGAATAAGTCAAGGAGCAGCCGTTCTAAATAATCCAGCCGCGTTTGCGTGACTCCAGGCGGAAACACTAAGATACAGATAATGTTGAAGCCCTACAGATAGCATAATTAGTACTGGTCTAGTCTGCGGTCTAGGTTCTTTAACGTACTGCCAATTTTGATCAGTGAAGGGGATGCTAAGAACGGGTTCTCCAGAGCGTATAGAATCATGGGACGGTTTACATTGATTAGAAATGCAATAGCTCCACCAGCAGACATAGTCAGACTTCTTTTTCTTTTATCATAGAGGGCGGCCCGTGACTTGATTCCGCTGCTGGGGCATTTTTGCTAGCATTTTTGAGTTCATGTCCAGTGCAAAATCAATCACTTATCTCAATTTCTATAATTGTCACTGTTTATATTTGAAGCCAGTTTTGAACCAGTTTTCGACCCTTAACGTTGTTTGCTGCATGCGCGATACGTCCTTCCCTAGGCCCGCGCCGCCTTCATAGTGTATTTCGTCAGGTTTCCCCGCGCTGCTCGGTCTTGGTCTTTGCTTTTGCCTACTCTCCATCGTGGCCTCCTTCACCCTCTTCCTCTCCTACCCCTGGCACCAGTGCTCCGGAGGCGTCCTCCTCTTCATTGACGGCAGCCGAAGGGGAAGAGCCTGAGGGAGTTTGTGCTTGCGTCAGGGATCGTCTTGGGTTGCAGGCGGACGTGAGACGGGAGAAGTAGCCGTCGGTCTTGCTCCATCCGAAGACGGCGTACCCTGCAAGACCTGCGGCTGACGCCGTGACAGTCCAGACGGAACTGACGAGAGCGGCTGGCTCGATGTTGTCTTGCCGGAAAAGGATAACCAAGGAAACCACGGCACTCCCAACAATACTGACGAAGAATACAGTGCAAGCCTACCAGACGATGGCGCTCCACGAGTTTGACGAGAATTCCTGACCTGCTCTGAAGAAAAAACAATTTAAAGAGATGGAGATGCCAAATGTATGACGGAGAATTTTGTGTTCAGGCGACGAGAATCAGAAAGGGGGGAGGGAGGGAAGCCCGCGGACACTGCGCTCAGGCGTCTCATGCACATAGCCAGCCACTCACACACACAGCACTCGCGCACTTCCATCTGGCGACGTCGAACGCATGCTGGAGAAAACGGGAAAGGCCCGCAGACACTCCAATCTCGACAGACCAAGACCAAACTTCTTGACGCAGGCACACACGCTCTCACGGCTCGCACGCTCAGGCTGCCTGACGGTTCCATCCCACCACCGCACACCCGACCAACAGCCACACACAGCCCGCGCATGTCAACTTAAAGAGATGGAGATGCCGAGTGTATGATGGAATATTTTTTGTGCGGGCGAGGTCGCGACGGAAAAAGAAAAAGACCGGGAAGCGGAAGCCAGGTCAAGCCAGACGAGTCACAGGCTACTCAGGAGAATACCGGAGAACCGAGGTCCTTGACGGACACGGACGGCACACGAAAACAGTAGACACACAGCCGGGCACGAAGGCCTGTCTGACGGTTTAGGAGGTCAGGCAAGCAGACTGGCCGCCGGTGGTGTACACGGATAGACTCACAACCTACACACCAGGGACAGACCTTCAGATCCGCTGTCCAGATCCGCCCCACCAACGGTGTAGGTCTGCCCGTCGACCAGCTGGCTCTCCAAGTAGATCGCGACCGACGATTGTCCGGCTGTAGCCACAGAAGAGATTTGCAGCGTCTCCTTTTTTACTCTGAAGGCCTGAGCAACCGCTTGCTCAAAACGTTTCCATTCATCCCCATTCGTTGGAGGCGGGAAATCCACCACCTTCTCTCCCCTCTTCAGAGTGATGATGTTTCCATTATACGCGTGGGCCAGCCGATTCCTCGTCTTGCCCGACAGCGCCCAAGCTGCACGCCGCAAGGAGGGCACATTTGTATGACCGAGTGGGCCGAAGGCAAGACGGCCCACGCAGAGGACTGCAGACAAGCTCGGGGAGGAGACAGAAGACATCTCTGCACATACTGGCAGGATCGAAGTCGGGTGACCAGACAGCAGAGAATTTCCAACGAGCAACACAGGGGCATCAGTCGGGGGGGCAACACGAGTGGGGAGAGGAACGCAAAACGCACCTGCAGGAGGAATTGGACTGCCCCTGGCAGGGTCCCGCTCGTCCGCGAGCACACTGGGGGTATGGAGAGCCTGCACACACACGCGCGAAGGCGAAGCTCTTGATTTGAACTAGACCGCGCAGTCAACAGATCCTGAGGCCACCACGGCAGGCACGCTCCACTCACCGCTGGAAGAAGCTCCAAGGCTGCCCCCTTGGGCCCCAGGCTCGACTCGGCCACCTTGCTACCCTTGGAGCTCCTCTCAAGCCGCACGCAGGGACCTGCAAAGAGCCAAGACAAAACGGTTCGGAGCAGGGACGCGTGAAGCGACGGCCAGCACACCAGAGGAACGGCATGGGAGCACAAGCTCACGAAACTGGAAAGCAGGACAGGGGCGGACGGACAGACAAAACGACAGGCGGAGAGAGAGACAAGCGGGGAGGGAGCCAAAAAAAGGGAGGGCCGAAGGAAGGGGGACAGCTGGCGTGCAGACCCACCTGCAGGACTCGCGCGGCCATCCAGGGGAGCGCCAACAATGGCTAAAGGCTGCACGCAGGGTACAAGGGGGCGGGCAAAAGGATAGAAACACGCAAGGGGGGGCGGAGCCACGCGAACAAAGATGGGACACAAAAACGGTCCTGGCACGCCTGGCTCACCTTTTGTCGTAGGGTTGCGAACAGGTAGGGGCAGACGTCGTCCTTCGGCCCCATGTTCTGCAGGGCAAAGGTCTCTCCAAGATGTTCCCATCGGCCTGCATCAAGGACACAAAAACAAAGTCCACACACGCTGAGAAGAAAGCAAAGGGCCAGAGAGAGAAGAAACACACGTTCCCCCAAAGGAAAAGGTGCGAAAAGCGGGCATCGATAGAGGCAGCTAAAGGGCGGGAAAAAGACGAAGAGAAGAGAAAGAGCGGAAAGGACCAGACAGAACAGAAGAGAGCCCAAGGCCACAGAGAACGGAAGAAGGAGGGACATCAGCAGTTCGGGATCGCAACAGGAGGAGAGCGGGAGCACTGCCAGGGCGGACAGCAGGGAGAGGAGAAAAGAGAAGTGGGGAGAAGGAGGAGGTGAGGGGGAAGGAGGGCGGCAGGAGGCCCGGAAGGAAGAGGAAGGAAGGGCTCCTGCCGCCGCAAGACCGTTGGAGAAGGCAGACAGACAACGCAGAAGAAATAAGAAGGAGCTCGAAGGCTCGAGCCTGATAAAGAGGCCAAACAGAGAGGCAAGAGAGAGAGGTGAGACTTCCAACCGCGGGTGACGGTCTTCGAACCGAAGTGTCACCAACCCAAGAAGGTGAAAGCACCTCACCGGTGACACTTGTGACACTAGTGACACCTTTTTAGAAAAAGTATGTAGAGAAAAGAAGATAGGGGGGCTGTATAGAAAAGAAAAGTTTTTGGAAACGGTGTCACAACTGTCACCGCTTCCCTGCTTTCACCTTCGAATGGTGGTGACAGCCGGATGACGCTTCTTTTTCGGATGGTGACACTCCGAAAGAAAAGGGAACTGCAGCCTCAACTCGAACCGATGAAAAGGAGAACTGAGAGACCTGCCTGGCCAGGCAGAAAACCAAAAAGCGGCAAAAACATCCATCGGGGACGTACCTGCAGAAGGAGAAGCGTCCCGGTCAACTTCCCGTGGGGCGATGGGAGTCTCGAGAGGCTGAACGCAGAGGGGGAAAGACGTCAGTCCACCAACGGAGGAAACGCGTCGACAGGCCGGACACGCGTGACCCACCACTTCTCGGTGGGATGCAGACAGGTGTCCCAGGTTGGGCAGGTTCAAGGTCCCCTCGGGATCCCTCCAGGCACCTGCAGGAAAGGGAGGGGAAGAAATGATTTGGCCTTGAGACCCAGCTCGAGGGACACAAGAAGAAGTGGGGAAGGCAGTGATCAGCTACGGAGGTCCCAAGAGGTAAGGACAGGACGGAACTGCGAAGGGGGCGCAAGAGCTAGGTGAGGACGGAACAGCAGGGGGGAAGGAAGGGCAGGGGTGGAAGAGAACAGGGGGCAACAGGAACGAAGGGCAAGTCTGGAAGAGAAACAGGGGGCAACAAAACGGCAGATGGGAACGAAGGGCAGGGCTGGAAGAGAAACAGGGGACAACAGAACGGCAGAGGGGAACGAAGGGCAGGGCCGGGAGAGAAACAGGGGACAACAGAACAGCAGAGGGGAACGAAGGCGAAGGGCAGGGCCGGGAGAGAAACAGGGGACAACAGAACAGCAGGGGGGAAGGAAGGGCAGAGCTGGAAGAGAAAGAGGGGGCAACAAAACGGTAGAGGGGAACGAAGGGCAGGTCTGGAAGAGAAACACGGGACAACAAAACGGCAGGGGGGAACGAAGGGCAGGGCTGGAAGAGGAACAGGGGACAACAAAACGGCAGAGGGGAACGAAGGGCAGGGCCGGAAGAGAAACAGGGGAAAACAACGGCAGGAAGGAACGAGGGGCGGGGCTGGAAGAGAAACAGGGGAGAACAGAACGGCAGGGGGGAACGAAGGGCAGGGCTGGAAGAGAAACAGGGGGCAACGGAACAGCCGGTGGGACTGAAGGGCAGGGATCGAAGAGCAAGAGGTGAGGAAGGACGGCAGGGGGGAGCGAAGGGCATAGAAGGCAAGAGGTGAGGACAGAATGGCAGGGGGAACAAGGGGCGGGGCTGGAAGAGAAACAGAACGGTAGAGGGGAACGAAGGGCCGGGCTGGAAGCGAAAGAGGGGGCAACAGAACGAACGGCAGGGGGGAACGCCGGAAGAGCAAGAGGTGAGCACAGAACGGCAGGGGGGAACGAAGGACATGGCTGGACCGAGGACGTAAGCAGGGGAGAGGACGGCAGGGGGGACGAAGGAACTACGAAGGGCGTGGAGGTAAGCGCAGAAAGGGAGGAGACTGTGGAGGCAGAAGAAGAGGGCACAAAAAGAACCTAGAGGCGAGGGGAGGTCGGAAAGAAGACTACGAACCAAAGGGATGCAGAGTTGGGTGAAGACTGTCAGGGAGGAGCAGACAAAGCGAAAGGGGGAAGCACAAGGCGGGGACCCCAACGGGCAGAAGGGGTAGGCGCAAAAGGGCAGGTCTTTGACCTTGAGGTCCAGGACAGAAGAACGGGAAGGGGGGAAACAGCTTGGGCGAGTGAGCACACAGGTCAGGAAGGGCAGCTGGGAAGACAACAGGCAGGCTTCACGACGGACCTGTCTCGTCAACATCTCGCGAGCCAGGCAGACTCTGCTCGTCCAAGAGCACCTGCCCTCTACTTCCAGACTCCACCCCCTGAACAACATCCTGACCCATGAACTCGTGGCTGCCCTCCTGATGAAGCCTCGACCCACTGTGTTGGTTGCAGTTCAAGCACCAGGCTGTCCACTCCTCCCCGACTTCCTCCCGCCCCCCACTGCATATTCTCGCCGCCCCCCGAGTTCCCTGAGTCGCTGCCAATCGAGAGGCCGCTGCTCGGGGCCCATCAACCCCAGTTGGAAGCACCGGAGACGGACAACACCCAGCTGCAGGAAGGGAAACCAATGGATCTAGTCTCGCTTCGATCCCAGCGTCCCGATGGCTGCTTGAGTCGTCTCGAGCCAGTGAGCGTATTGCGCGTACGCCTATCTAAAGAACATGGGAGTTCTATGTGTATATATATATGTACATGGCTTTCGAGACCGACACCGCCAACGACCGGCCGAAGGAAGAAACGCGAAGGGCACAGAAGGCCGAAGGAGCCGCGAATCCGAACGGCGAGAGCAGCACGAGCGACGGACCTGTCTCCTCCCGCTGCTTCCATCCAGCAGTCGCCTCCTCCCGACCCATGCACTCGTGGCTGGCCTCAGCGGAAATGGAAGTCATCGAACCAAAGAAAGCCCGGGCAGAATCGCAGAGGCCCTCGTGGAGCCTCGGGCCCCCGGGAGAGAGACGGGAGCAGACTGAACTCTGAACATCACAGCGCATTCTCGTCCTTCCGCCAGTTCCGGTCCTTTCTCGAGTCGCTGCCCACCGAGAGGCCGCCTCTCGGGACGAGCGACGCCTCCTGGCTCCCATCAACCCACCAACAAGCAAGATCAACAACGAACACCAGACAACACCCAGCTAGGCTCAGCGCGCCAAAATGATCGATCCAGTCTCACTCTCAAGCTAGCTTGATCTGTGGCTGATAGCTATAGCTGTTTCGACGCGATGTGGTCTGACACCGGTTTTGTGCCGCCTCTCTATATACAGCCTTGCCGTTGTCTTTAAGTCGGCATCGCGTTGTGGTATGTTGTGGTGCGCGGAATCGCGGAATGCGCGCGCAGCTTGCGCGGCCGCGCGATATGGCGCGCCATGAATGCACCTAAATCAAACACATTCAAACACCGGCCGTCTACGCGTGCACGTGTGGCACGTATACAACATTACGGAGATCGTCTCCTCACTGAAGCCCTGTTGTCAAGCTCAGTGTTGGTTATGTACCAGCGTGGGCAACTGGCAGCGCAGTGCTATGGAGTGCTACATAGCCAGCCAGTCGGCCAGCAAGCTTTGCTTCTTTTGACGAAGCGGTAGAAGGGCTCGGACAGAAAGCAGGAAGAACAACACCTGTTGCCCGTTCATGCGTCCGCCCCAAGCTAGCTCCCTTACTTCTTCCGTCTACACATGCGTAGACGATAAGTCAGTTGATGCTATCAGATGCCATTAGGGCAGCACTGCAGCGGTTTGCTTCGATATAACCCCTTCTTCCCGCTTTGTACGCTGAGTGCAGGCTAGACCTCCTGGACCGGCCGTCTCGAACAACAGTTGTTCCTTCGCGGCCTCCTCGGATCAAAGGTCAGCTGGTTCCCCGCTTTTTTGAGAGAGAACATCCATTCCCCTGTCTGATAGCTTGTCTGTAGTCTGGTCCATGCATAACCTGGATCAGTGGCCCGGGCTTGATACCACCATATACCCAAAGCGGCCGGGCGTGTCGGCGTGTGCATTCTTATTCTGTCCAGCTAGAAGTACTCGATTCCTACACAAAGGACCCATCCTGCCCTCCATGCATCGTCTTGCGTGCAGTGTGCGGGTTCTGTTGAAAGCCCGGGCGGGACCTTTTCTGTATCGCCGGATGGTATGGTCGTGTTCTGCGAAAATGAGGTCAGCCTCTATTTTGGCCTACCAATTGTCCGTGCGGTGTACGTCTACGCCAATCTCCTTCTCTTTCGCCGCTTGAGGTTTATCTGAATTTACGTATGACGGACCAAAAATATTCCACATATACAGGATCTCTAAGCTGTCAGCCTAGTCCGGCCATCAGTCTGCTGAGACTAAGCCTCTTTGCCTAGTATGGTTCCTCCTCCTCCACTTTCGGAGTCTATATCCGTCGAGCTCCGTCACTTCTTTGCGGTCTTTGAATTAGCTAAGGCTAGCTTCTTGCTGTCCTCGGCCGGATTCAGGCTCTTCTCCGCTCGTTTTTCTCCCCGAGGTGTGAATTGAGCTGACTTCGTGACGCTCCATTGTGCAGGTGCGTGACGGTCCTAACCGCAGGCGCTGGAGGGACATTGCGCCCCCGTCGACACTCTACACAGGACATCATGGTACGTCAGCTCGGGCCCTACCTGTCTTGTATTGAAGTCGAGGGACTCGATCTTTTTAGAGTTCTGAGTCCATCTCTTTTTTTCTGTAGACTAAGCGCCAGGTGCATGATGGGGGTCTTCACGTTCAGACAGCCGAAAGGAGACTATGAGCTTGTGAATCAAGCTGGGCGAGCAAGCGCGATCAAATGCGCTAGTGATATCTGTTGTTCTGTCGCTGAATCGGGCGCTGTCTCTTCTGTGCAGCCGACGACTTGTCTGCTCGGAAGGCAGCCATTCGGGCCGGCGGGCCGGACAATCTGAAATTATTGTGGAATACCGCAGGTCGGTTTTCTCTTTGCTTTTTGGTCTCAAAGACTTCACGCAGAAGATCACGCAAAACAGTTGCTAGACCGGCCAGATATTCTTGTGGGCTATGGACGCCACTGTCCAAGTCAACCGATAGAACCTAGTCTAGGAACCTAGTTCTCGCTTAGCCTCGCGGTAGATCTTACCAGCTAGCTCCTTCCCCACCAACCTCCTGAACTGCTTGGTACCATAGCGCTTGAGACGTTAGAATCTTTTGGTATGACTGTCGCGCACAAACCTTCTGTTCACTTCAGAGCCCAAGTGAACAGGCTGTCTCGGCACTAGGTCTCGGCACATGCAAACTCAGACCCCACGAAAGTAGCTGTCAGTGACTGTGTGAAAGCTAGTGGACTAGACCGTCCACAAGAATGACAAAGAGACATAAAATGTCAATCAGTTTGGGTCTGAGTCATCGATCTGAATTCTTTTTGTGCCTATGGTCTACCTGTCTGTGCAGTAGATCAAGACTTCTTTGGCGTGGACTCGGCTCCGGGATACGCCAAAAATGGTCAGTCTGCTCTGCTAGCATATGCAGCAGTCTTGGATCCTCGCATCCTTACTCCACAACTGTACAGTATTTTCCAAATATTTTGATCTAAAGCAGAAACGTCGGGCACACGACGGATCGAAGATATATCACAAGAGAAAAAAAAAAGAAAATGGATATCCGAAATGGTCGGCAACAGCTTGCAGCCTATGCCCAGCTCTATAGAAAAGCAGGGTTCATATTTTTCACCTACCGTAACGTCAAAATCCCTGTTGACCCGGAGACCGGAGAAGAAAAGAAAAAGATTTTTTTCCCACCCCAGAAATGGCCTGAGATTACACGTGAAAATATGGATACGTACATTGTCAATGATCTAGAAAAGCATGAGGGCATTGCGCTCCTTACGGGTGAGAAGAGTAATTTGACCGTCTTTGATTTTGATTGTCGAGATGAATATGAAAGGGCCGTTAGAGAATACCCTGAGCTGAAAAAGCACTTGACAGTCTAGACGCGGTGGGGCTTTCATATATACTTTCGATATGACCAAAAAGTCCGAACCAAAAACGGGAAATTATCAATGTACGAAAAGGTAAACACATGATATGACGGAGAACTGGTGATTACCCCACCGTCAACTATCTATATCAGTAAACAACCTAACGTCTTTCACTATACGTTTGTTCCTGGAGCTGTATTGAGCGGTGGCCTTCTTCAAGAAGTTCTGTTATTTTTGATTGATGTCATCAGCGCTTCTGGCAGCAGAAATGCCAATTCGGAAGCCAAATTCAAACTTGCATCAAGTCTACGTCCAATAGAAATAGCCGAAACTATCCCTGCCGTAGAAGCCGTTTTGCGTTCTCAACAAATGGATGAGATCGCTAGGGAGATCGAAAAACTCTGTGATTGCCTTTCGGATGAGCGGGCACAAAACTATCAGCAGTGGATCGATGTCGGTCATGCAATCAAGAATGAATTAGAAGAAGCTGGCCGTCAGCTCTTCCTCACATTTTCTGAAAAGTGCCCAGCCAAATACGATCCGTACGAGTACAACAAAAAGTTTGATTCGTTTCTGTATCGGGCAGAAGGGAAGCAACGCTTAACGAAAGCCTTCCGCCACATGTGGGCCTACGAAGATAACCCTCAGTTATATACCCCAACCGTTGCTGAAGCGATAGCTACCGAAGTGACCCGTCTCCTTTTTCCTTCCCCAGGTGCGAAAAGGTCTCATCATAAAACCTTTCCTCTGCTTTTAGCTTCAACTCATATAGAAGCAGGATGGCTTCTAAAAACGATTTTGGGTGACCGGTTGAAATACTGCCAGGGAGAATTTTTTTTTCGAGAGTGTTACCAGTAGAAATCTTGTCCCATGCAAGTCGACGATGCCCTCCTGGGTATCTGTCTTCAGACAAACATCCGAAAGCCCCTCTCTGCAGACAAGAGTGCATCCTTCTCCCAAAATGTCCCTACAGCAAAAAGTATTATTGAAGTACTGAAGTGCTGTGCCCGACAGGCCGATAACCAGGACAACGCGCTGTACGATCGCCTTCATCGCAGCTCGAAGGGGAAAGTCTGCTTCAAAAACGGTGTGTATGACCTTCCCAGCCAAACTTTTACCCCATAGTCACAGATTGGCAATAGCATTGATACTACAATCGTTCTTGAATATGAGTATGATTCCACACCAAACGAAGAAGCCACTGCTGAGGTACTGTAACCAGCAAAATTTTTGAAGTTGTGTTTGGAGAACAAATAGACTTGTTTCTCTGCTTTTTTACGCAAGCAATCCGCAGCCATGTTGAAGATAAACATTGGGGAAGATGTATGGGAGAGCGAAATTTAGGGAAAGACATCACTAGCACTCTACTGCAGAATGCATTTGGGAAATACGTCATAAATCCTCTTTCGGAAAATTTTTTGATGTCTTCTTTCCATTCAGACCCCACCAAAGAAGGAGGATGGATGTTAGACGCTGAGTTTGCTCGCTTAGCACTCACCCAAAAAATCGAAATGAATGCGAAAAAACAAGGCTATAAAAATCAACGGCAATCTGATTAAGCGTTTTACTTCTGGTGGAGATGTCCTAGTATGCGTATTGCTTTGTCCCTTCTGTCCGGCCACCTTATGGCGTCCAGACAGAAGGTAAAGCGAGGAGAAGAACTTTAGGAAGAATCTGATCTAGAAGAGGAACGTGAGCAACACTCAGTCAGGCAACAGTTTACAGCAGGTTTGGCTCTAGAGCGATCTGGGATTTCAATCAGCTGGATTCATTCTATCATACACGGTTTCTGCTCATTCCTCTCTCTCAGACTCTAGAGCTCTCTTGATCTGTGACAAACAGACATCAGACTCAAACGATGTTATCCGTTGCTCGAGTAACATGTTGCATGCTTGAAAACAAAGGTCAGACTCGATCGACTTCTACAACTTTGATCGACGCGCGCAACACGTATGAAACAAAGCGCGGCGGCGGAATGTGGCGCGGCACGCTGGCTCACTCAGTCACGGCGCATGCAAAGGCTCAAAGGGCGGCGCTACAGGGTAGGACTCCACAGATCCCCCCCGGCCACGGACAGAGAAATTGCGTCCTCGCGATAAGTGAAAGAACACGTCGAGTATACGTTTCAATGCCCGAAGTCGATCTCATCCAAGTCGCCATAGATGTTGTTAGAGCTTCAAGAACTTCATCTTGATGGCATCCATGTCCAAAATCTCCGGGGGGCCACGCAAATCACCTCCGTACGTACTCTCAGAACGATCTCAAAACGCCACGATGTGTGAAGCGTGCTCACAAGTCCAAGGTCATCCAAAGATAGGCGCCCGATGCAGATACTGGTGGCACCAATAAAAGCACCTCTCCAGCGCCTGTGTATGTTGTTAACCGGAAGACTCGATCAGAGTTGTGGGTCCCTAGCACCAGCTAGTCCAGGAGCACAATACCCATATGTATGCGTCCAACTCGGCGTCAACGAATTGTTAACAGCTGCAAAGGGATGTAGAGAAAAGAAAAGGGTGCAGCTACACACTGCTCCACTCATGGCTTCCTGAAAGCTTATTTGTATATCGGCCATGATTCTACACCAAACGAAGAAGCCACTGCTGAGGTACTGTAACCAGCAAAATTTTTGAAGTTGTGTTTGGAGAACAAATAGACTTGTTTCTCTGCTTTTTTACGCAAGCAATCGGCAGCCATGTTGAAGATAAACATTGGGGAAGATGTATGGGAGAGCGAAATTCAGGGAAAGGCGTTACTAGTACTCTACTGCAGAATGCATTTGGGAAATACATCATAAATCCTCTTTCGAAAATTTTTTTGATGTCTTCTTTCCATTTAGACCCCGCCAAAGAAGGAGGATGGATGTTAGACGCCGAGTTTGCTTGCTTAGCACTCACCCCAGAAATCGAAATGAATATAAAAAAATAAGGCCGTAAAAATCAATGTACGGCAATCTGATTAAGCGTTTTACTTCTGGTGGAGATGTCCTAGTATACGCACGCCGTCTGTATAACAACGCCCGTGAATTCTAAATTGATGCCCGATTGCTGATGTTCTATAACGACTGCCCCTCGATTGAGCCTATCGATGCTTGTGAGACCATGTTTCCTTTTGAAAGCGTCAATAAGTTCAAGAATCAAGTCAGCTGCCTGGTTTGAGCAGCAGCGATCAGAGCACGGACATACGGACAACTACCTGTCCAGATACAAAATGTCAGACAAGGAAAAATTTTTTAAAATGGTCTCCAACACCCAAACGGTCTCCAAAATTATGAAGTATCTACATATTTTCTAGAGCATTTTAAAACAATTTCTAATGATATTAAACATTGTTTTGCTGTTTAAACTACATTTATAATAAGTTCAACTATCAGAATGTAGAGCAGAATTAATAATGATAATACCTAGGATGATACATATTATAATATAACTATACATTCACGTACGTACACATATATGAATAAGATACAGAAAATTTATAATACTATAACTGATTCTTAAATTTGGTCTAATTTATGTTTGAAATTTGCTTTAGATAAATGAAAACAGTTAAAGAAATGAAAACATTAAAGTAATTTACAGGCATAAAACGGTGAGTAGTTGTTTGTATAAATAAACATTCATAAGATACCATCTAGGATAGATGCAGGTGCACCTTCACCTGCCAGTGTGTACCGCTCCAAAAGTTGGCACCGAAACCTACAGTATCTTTCGCACCGCATATCCAATGACTTGCTGCTAATAACTTACTGAACTTGAAGCAATTGTTGTGTACGACGCAGTAGAAATGCACTCTGGTTTCAATCATAAAACAGAATATGCACACACCAGTT
The DNA here is from genome assembly GCA_018398765.1 of Chromera velia. Classification (NCBI taxonomy): domain Eukaryota; family Chromeraceae; genus Chromera; species Chromera velia. The sequence goes on from JAHBMJ010001700.1 coordinate 18,726, forward strand.
ACACACACACACACATACACACACACACACACACACACACACACACATATACAGAGAGAGAGAGAGAGAGAGAGAGAGAGAGAACATGAACGTGCGAACCCGCACGACCACCTCTGTATTCCTCTGCCTCCTTTTAGCTTTTGCTTTCATCTCGTGCTTAATGTTGCTTACATGCATACACACACATGCACACATATACACACACATATATACACACATATACACACACACATACACACACATACACACACACAGACACACACACATACAAGGCCTCAGATGCATATCTTCTTGTTTTTCTTCCTTCTTTACCGTTTTTTACGTTTCATTCACCTCCCTCATATAGCTTTACATGCGTGCACATATATACTTATGCAGGCAAACACCACACACACACACACATACACACACACATACACGCACACACACACACACACACACACACACACACACACAGAGAGAGAGAGACAGACAGATAGACAGACAGACAGACAGAGTATGTGATGGTGGTGGGGGAAGGAGAGGAACATGGGCCGGAAAAGAGCAGGCAAAGAAGCGCTGGGACGGAAGGAGACCAAGAAAGGGAGAGCATACACACACACACACAGATACACATACAGACACATATACATATACATATTCACATACACATACACACACACACACACACACACACACACACACACCTAGACACACACATACTATAAGGGGGGCTTTCCGATAAAAAAAATTTTTGATGCCCCCCCTTATCGGAAGAATCAGACCTGTTTTTTCCGGTAACTCTCAGGGGGGGGGGTCACGGCACTACCGGAAATTTGGGGCAGGAAAGAGAGTGGAATAAGGCCAAAAGAGCAGTGCAGCCACCACCGGCACCCTTCGGGACACAAGCCAATCCACTTTTCTTGTCCTAACTCCTCACTGTTCTCCCCCACCAGCCTCCCACCAGATTCTCTGCTCCTTTGCCGCCCACCCCGGCCCACTTGTGACGCCGCCAGCCCCGGCCCACTTGTGACGCCGCCGGCCCCGGCCTTGGGCCCCGCCCTGCCCCCTTATGGCGTCGCCGGCCCCGGCCCCAACCCTGGTAGTCGTGGTCTTTACTCAGCGCAAAGTCTCTGCTCGCTGTAGTTTGCTCTCGGCTCTTCATGGTCGCTCGGACCTCTCCCTATGACGCCGCCGGGCCCGGCTCCGTGCTGGGCCCCCCGCCTCGGCCTGGTTACCGCGGGTTGCCGCCCCTGCCTCCATCTTTGCCCCGGCCTCCATGGATGGACGTTGCTCCAGCCCAGCGCTCCGGCCTGCTCACTGCCTTAATCGGATTCTACCCGCTCCTCTTCATTCCTTCACCTTTCTGTTCTACGGAGACTCACGCGTTGGGGCCAGACAGAGCCAGGGATGGTGCTGGGGCAGGGGCTAGGGTGCCTCAAACACAAAGAAAAGACCCAAACAAAGACAGGCAAGCAGTGAAAGGGAGACAAACGGGAAACGGGGGCAGGCGACCCCCCCCCTCCTTTTTTTGGCTCTCTCCAGGTTAGCATACTCTCTCTCCTCTCTTTCCAAACCACACTTACTAGATGCATATGACTGATTTTGATAGACAAGCATGGGTGCAAAATGGAACGACTGACACAGACCCTATGAAAACAAACCACTGACCCAGAGAGACAGTCGTCACGTGGAGCCTCAAATGCTGTTCCGCAGCACGATCAAAGATTCCGAAATCTGCATCCATTCATATCTACAAGAGGCAACAAAGCCAAAAAAGACGGTTCAAAGCAAATATCTGCTTGACAGTGCATCATGCACTAACCCACACAGAGAGACGGAAATAAACACTCATCAGAAAAAAGGCGAAAGCAACCCCAGCTCCTCAGTAGAGGTAAGAAGGCGTCCCAGATCCTGTATGCAGTCACAGAGCAAGAAAAGAATAAAGTTCCAGGCAAAAGTCTAAAGTGCATCATGTTCTAACATGTTGGAACGGCTTGCACGCTTTGAGGAAGATAAACGGATAAACCCACTAAAGAGTACGTGAAGGCCGATCTGGCTCCCTCAAACAGCCTAGTGAGAGTTCCAAATCCTGTCTGTAGATACATATCAAGAAGATAAGGAAGTATGGGAGCCTGGGCAAAGGTAGGCCAATGCCTGATATGATGCAACGAGGGTTACGGATAGCTCATGTCTGAGAGGAGAAGGAACCTCAAACTCACTAGAAGGAAGACAAAGAGAGCCCCAGTTCCCCCAGCGAAGCAAGCAAGAGCTCAAAAGCTTGCATCGGGGCATATAGCAGAATAAGACGTCGACCCAAGATTGGGAGCAAGACGACCCTCTCCAATTTTACCCACCTCGCCTAATTGATAGAACGAGATGGAGAAATAAACGCATGCCCAAAAGAAAAGAGATGGCTGAGGTTCCACCTAAAGTCTGCTCCCACAGCGAAACGTAGAACAGCTTTGACTTCGATAAAAGCGATTTGATCTGAAAACATGAGGAAACATGAGCGGTGAACAGTAAACAGTTCATGAGCAGTGTGAAGAGAAATATGCAGTGTGACTAGCTTACCTTTGTCAAATCAGAGCTTATACTGCATAGCCCATCAATTCTACCGCACGCGTGCGTCAAAATCGGATTCCGATCCAATTTTAAATTCCCTTGAAAGCTTTGCGAGGCCTAGGCAGCGCGCGCGGCCGCCGCGGACTATATATTTTTGGGGGGGCCGGGGCGCGCGCGGACGCGACCACGCGGTCACACGCCACTCAAGCGTAATACATTTTTTTCTAGCACTCGCTAACTATGATTCATAAACACAAAAATGTACTCGCAGAATGCTTAAAACTCTTTGTTTTTCTTTTTTACCAACTGTTTACTGCCCTAAAATGCTTGCGGGATAGGATTATTTTGGAAACCGTTTTGGTGTTGGAGACCGTTTTGGAAAATTTTTCCTTAGACCCCAATATCAAAGAAATGTATATAACTGCCAGGTGGATCTATGCCTGTTACCACCTCATTTTCCGTCATTACCAGACCTCCGCTTTGGTATAATTGCCTCTCGGGAGTGAAGATCCTGTGGTTAACAGTGAGCGAGACCCTGAAACCATTTGTAAGCGGTGTTTTCAAATTACGGGGATCAATACTGATATCGTAAGCAACGGTGACTTGGAGGTGTTTATTCGTTAGCGAGACTTAAATATCTCAAAAACCAAGCTGTAGTAAACACTCAAAAGAATTGGCAGAGGCCAGATATGTCCTTGGCGGAGAAGAGACCAAAGAGGTCTTTGTGGTCTTAAGCTGGCACCGCCTAAGAACACGTATTTCTCTTTTTAGCGTGATACGCTGTTTGTGCTTTGTCTCGCTGCTCAGCTAGCCAACCAGGTTCTGCCCATTTGCGTGAATACCACTTTTGCTGCCCATCTCGAATTTTTTCCCAGTAGAGATGTATCGCACGTCGTTGTGCTTCTGTGGTTTTCATGTCTAGCTTCCTTTATAGATATGTACGCGATAACGATCGACACACACATTTTTCAAAAGTAGCTGTTCTTTCACATGGGTCTAATAGTCTCTAATCCTCGTCCATAAACTCATCAAGCTCTTGTTGTAGACTTCTGGATGGTTTTGTCTTCTGTGCAGGTAAAGAACCGCTGCTCAATCTTGAGCTACCAGGGCGGGCCTGTGAAGAAAGGGCCTTTATCCACCGGGGAGATTGAAGAGAAGGTGGACGAACGATACGCGTATGAGAAGTCTGACTCTGATCAATATTGCTGACCCTTTTGTGCCGCCAAAGATGCTGTGGCGGCCGTGCACCTCTAACGTCCATAGGAGAGAAAGACGCTCGTCTGAACGCAATCTGGGGATACTGGTGGCCGCTCTGGCTGGAAGGGAAGGGATTGAGCGGCTGTACATGGTAAAGTGGAGCACCGGAGTTAGCAGACACGCTAGTGGCAGCAACGGGTTCGGGATCACTCATTTCTGTTGTCTCGAATTTGGGATGAAGATGTGCAAGTTCAATCTACAGATGCGGTGGGAGGTACGTTTTCAGAAAGTCTGCATGTGAGCTCCACGCTTGGCGACAAGCTTATGGTGGGGCAAGACTTTGTGTCATCGCCGGTCTCCAGCTTTATTTCTGCCTCCTACATTCTAGCAGCAGCTACGCGGTCCATCGAATCCTCTACTTCAGAAAATTCGAGGACTGCCAGACGTTTATTAAGCAGCTGGATGTCTTGCCTTACTTTGTGATGGTACTCAACGAGCAGGCGGTCTCCGGTGCCCTGGAAGTTTGATGCTGGAATCTATTACGGATTGTCTGAACCTAATGGGTAATCTTTTCATTAGACCTTATACTGGTTGCGCTTCTCGTCGTAGTCAAAAAATTTTTTGACCTCCCACTCTGCATTGTCAAAAGATTGGGAAGTCATTGAGTCAGGCTTTTTACTTGTATTACAGATTTGAGATGGAAGGATGCCTTTGACTCTGAGGTATTGATGAAACAGATCGAGACCTTATAGTCAAGGCCAGAAACCCAGCGTAGTTCCTGAACGTTCATTTTCATGACTTGTTTGTTTGCTTGTTTTTTTTGCAGCTCCCATACTGCTTAATTAGCTTTCAGTTCTTCTTGACTCAGGGCAATGCTCATTGGGATTCAGTGATTTTCATTCAGGATTCCCAATTCTGTATTAAGGTCATAATCAGGCAAGAAGTGCGTATCGGACCATAGTAGATACGCATTGATTCTGTAAACCTGTTTTATAACGTGGTCACAAAAAGACCGGAACGTCGTAAGTACATGTGTATAGGAAACGTTAATTAGCCATTCTTGGCGGGACTCAAAATTCCATTCTAGGCTTTTGAGCTTATAGTTGCTGAATAAGTCGAGGAGCAGCCGTTCTAAATGATCCAGCCGCGTTTGCGTGACTCCAGGCAGAAACACTAGGATACAGACGACGTTGAAGCCCCACGGATAGTATAAGTGGTACTGGTCTAGTCTGCGGTCTGGGTTCTTTAACGTACTGCTAATTTTGACTAGTGAAGGGGACGCTAAGAATAGGTTCTCCAGAGCATATAAAACGGGGCGGTTTACATTGATTAGACATGCAATAGCTCCACTAGCAGGCATAGTCAGACTTCTTTTTCTTTTATCATAGAGGGCGGGATGCAGAAACGATTAGCCATGCTACGCGATCCCGCATATCTGGTGCCAAATGATGAAGATGCTGGACCACCTGCCGATCAAAGGCAAGCAGATCAGCATTTTTTCTCTGGAGAAGAGACTCTAAAATACCTCCCGTTTCAAATATGTGGTGAGCATCACTCATTAGTTCCCAGAGGCTGCAAAGTTGCACTAGCACTGAATTCCTAGATCCTGGCATCGCCTGGCATCCCACAACCCAGGCCAAAGCTTCCCTACTAAACCTTTTACCGAAGTTGCCAGAGGTATCATCTCATCATTGGTGACCGGCGTTTGCTTTCCTAGCTTCGTGAAAGAAGGGGATGGGATAAGGGAAGGGTGAGGCGGCGAATTGTCATTCGGTTTTGGCGGAGATGAGAGGTTGAAAGATAGAGAAACGGCTGTATGTTCAGGCTGTAGCTCAACCCTAAAAGAATTCCACAAACCAAGAAGAGGAGGATCAACCAAAAACAAATTAATGACCATAGCTAGGGCACCCACTTCATAATAAGTGCAAGCCCCTGTGAAGTCGACTTCAATCCCTTTCTTTTCATCTTTCCAAGACAGGCCATTCAAGGGAAGCAGGTTTGCTTTCTCACAAAAGCAAATAGCAGGTCTTCTTCATTCATTTACGATCGAACGACAGTCAGAGCGGTGAGACAGTCCCTCGATTGCTTCTTTCCCCTTGCCTTCCAAGATCTCTTGTAAGTCACCCACCCCCCCGATCTGTTCCTTTTCCCATGAAATTCCTTTAGGGATCTCCTTTCCTATGTGGCAATTGAAGTCTCCTGCCACAATGCGAAGGCCACATAGCGGAACATCACAGACTGCGTTGAGAAGCGTCTCTCTCTCTACCTCTTTTGGTTTATTGTTTCTTAGTCTCTTCTCTGTCCCCGATTGGAGAAGATAGACACCGAAAATATGCAGAGATGCATTCGCCCCCCCCCACTTCTGGGCCGGTAAGCAGCTCCTGAGTGTCAGTTTGACCATACTAGGCCCCACCAACTCCCAAAAAGGCTTCAGACTAGCGACCAAGCATGATCGGACAAGGATACAGACCCCGGGCCCCCTGTTTTTACTTCTCCGTCCTTTGCTCTTTTGTGTACCCCCAATTTTCTTCTGTACCATTCTCGATGACTGAAGTTTTTTTTTGTGTGGGTGGGTGTGTTGATTGAAGTGGTTGTATACTTCGTTTCAGTCAGGATTGCAACATCGATCCCTTCCAACCACCAGTCAAGCGATTCATTCCCAAGACAAGAATCAAGACCCCCGATATTCAGCGTGGCAATGGACAGCCTTCTTCCATCCACTATTACGTTTCGCATGCCGGTTGCAGAGGAAAAAGATGAAGAAGAAGAAGAGAAAGGGAAAAAATAAGAGGAAAAAGGTTCATTCTTGGAGAAAATAGAAGGAGGAGACGGTTTGAGAACCTAGTCTGGAATTAACATGAAAGCAGAGGGGCGGGAAGAAGAAAATGAAGAGGAGGAGGAGGAGGAGGAGGAGGAGGAGAAAGAAGAAGAAGAAGAAGAAGAAGAAGAAGAGGAGGAGGAGGAGGAGGAAGAAGAAGAAGAAGAAGAAAAAGAAAAAGAAGAAGAAGAAGAAGAAGAAAAAGAAGAAGAAGAAGAGGAGGAGAAGGAGGAAAAAGAAGACTGACACGATGAAGAGGTAGGGTGAGGTGCCTTTTTGAGGCTAGTGATCGGCTTTCGTCTTCTGCTAGCCCAGAAAGCGGCTCTCATCGATTGAGGCACAAGTGAGGCCGAGACCCACGCAGTCCTTTCCTATTCTTCCCGTCTGATTTCGTATTCTCTCTTTCTTCCATTTCCTCCCCTGACAGACACAATTTCTATAATGCGAGTCATGGGGGGGGGAGCGTCGCTTCCCACCTTATCAGTGGCACTGCTCTCTTCTTCTGTCTTCTGGTATAATTAAAACGATGACTCGGAGATTTCTAGTGAGATTTCCATAAAGTATGTATGTATATATATATATATATATATAAGTATGTATATATATATATATATATATATATCATCATCATCATTATTATTATTATTATTATCATTATTATTATTATTATTATTACTATTATTAATCGGTCTATCATCATTATCATATATATATTTAGGTCTGATTTCCTAGCTGATTTCTATATTGGGATTTCTATGATATTTCTATTAGACTTCTATTGATTTCTAGGCAGACGTGCTAGGAACAGATCTTAAATGCAGTTTTTCCCCAATTTCTATTATATTTCTATTAGATTTCAATAATATTTCTATCATAAATTCTATGACATTTCTATAAATTTTTGTGGAGTATAAATGAATGAATGAATGAATGAATGAATGAATGAATGCATATATGAATAAATGGATGAATGAATCAATGAATGAATGAATGAATGAATGGACAACTAATTTTCAGACTCAATATTAATGAGAAGATACTTAGCGTCAATCAATCACTATAATATTAATAAGAAGAAACCTGTCAATCAATCACTATAATCGTCGTATTAATCGATCAATCACTTATTAATCGATCAAGAATGTACTAGGGAGATTCAGAAGAGAGTTAGATCCGCAGAAAGGGAATGGAAGGAAGAAAGGGAACTCTAGGGGGACGAAAACGAGCGGTGCATCACAGCAAAGAGAAAGATGAACAGGTTAAACAGAGAGAGAGGGAAGTTGATAGCAAGAAAAAAGAGAAAGTATGCCATTTTTCAGGTAGAGAGACTCGCGGAAGAAGCTGCTAAGGACTCAGCAGCCCTACGGAAATGGAGGAGAGAGAGAAAAAAGGTAGAGAGTAGGAGTGAGGGAGAAAAGCCGTCCGCCTTTTCGTTTTTAAATTTTTGGGCCGATCTGTTCAGTGGGGACGGACTGGAGCCTCAAAAGAAGGATGAAACACCAGCTCCCCCCCCGGTACCTTTCTTCTCTTTCGATAAATATGAGAAGATACTGAAAGCAATCGATCTAAAGAAGGCAGCCGGCCTCAAAGGAATCTCCCCTGCGCAGGTATATTTATGCTTTTCCTCTTCTCGTCTGTCTCGTTTTCTTCTTTTCATTTTCTTCAATCTTTTTTTTTTTTTTCTTTCTGGCCAGAAAAGTGGAACTTCATTCGAATCGCTCCTGTTCCAAAAGGTCACGTCTCTCCCTCTTGTGACGAATGGAGGCCCATACACATCGTCTGCCTTCTGGCAAAGTTGTTTACGTTGTTGATGGATGGTCGGTTAAGGGAGACAACGAATATAGATGAACGATAGGTGGGTTTCAGGAAGGAGGTCGGTACAAGGGAAGCGATAGCTGCTCTTCAT